>PVKU01013332.1:0-29693 GCA_004027475.1 Anoura caudifer | reverse complement strand
ACTTCATAAAACGTTTTCTTTCTGGAGCTCTTCTCTGACTCCCCAGTAGAAGGTCTCTGGTCATGTTCTCTCAGTCTTTCCCTCCCTGCTCGCAATTCAACGGTGCATCTCCCCTGAGGGACACTGATTGTTGGGAGGACGGGGTGGACTCTCTTTGTCCTGGCGTCGGTCCGAAGTGCAGAACCTGACACATGCTTAGTCCTCAGACATTTTTCAGAAGTCTGTTTAAAAACATATTCTAAGAAAAGTATTTTCAGTAAACACCTGGGTGTGAATGAGGCACAGTTAAAGTCACAGGTGCCAGAAATAAAGGGCCTGGAAGCCAGAGCCGAACGTGTGCTCTGGCGCCTGAGCAGCCCGGGGAGAGATGTGTCGGTGGCTGTGGGACCTGTTGTCACCAGTGAGGCTGCCGTTCACGGCTTTTGGGCCGTTGGGGTTAGTCATGGAGACGAGAACTTAAATCGGGGGCCCTGTGAGGGCTACCCAGTGAAGGAACCTGGAAATCTCCTCCTGTGGACCCAGAGAAGCAGGAAAGAAACTTGTCACTCTAAATGGATTATTAAAAAACTTATTCAAGAAAAATATACTAAGTATCATGTCCTGGCTGGTGTGGCTCAGTTCGTTGGAACATCCTCCCATAACCAGAGGCAGGGGGTTTGATTCCCTGTCAGGGCACACACCTGGGTTGGGGAATTGATCCCTGGTGGGGATGTGAATGGGAGGCAACCAATCCATGTTTCTCTCTCATATCAGTGTTTCCCTCTCTCCCTTTTTTCCTCCCTCTCTAAAATACACATATTTAAAAAAAATTAAAAGAAGAAAATATACTAAGTATAAGAACAGCGATCTACCTACAAAAGCCCGCAGGGCCCACCACCTGCCCCAGTTGGGCCTGATAAAAGTAACATGAATGCAAGCAACCCAAAACAGAAGCTCCGCTTCCTCCATCTTCCAATCAAGGGCTGTGGCATCCCTGCCATTGGGGCCGGCTGCCAGACTAACGCACCCCCTCAGCCCTCAGTGTCAGAGGTAATTTCAGGCCATTGTGATTGACAGGTTAGGGATTCTCTCCTCCACCCAAATGTCACTCATGGGACCCAGGCTCCACCCAGCGATAGTGGGCTCAGAATACTGAGCTCTCTGTCAGCGTTGCCCCAGCCTGCTGGTAGGGAGATTTTCTACGCTGGGAGAAGCAAGTCAAGAAGGCCAGAAGCTACTAACCCTGCCCAGCGCCCTGTTTGTAAGGCAAGAGTGGCATTCTGAGAAAAGCCCTGTACTGTCCTTGACTCCAGCTCTCAAGCTGTGGCTCAGAGGTCCAGATAAGAACAGAGAGCTTCTATTACCGCATATTAGGCCCCCCTCCACCCTCCTTTCCCCTTCCCTCTGGCCTGGTTTGACTTTAGGTGGTGGGCACACAGTGCAAGATACAGATCCAGCATCATAGAAATGTATAATGGAAACCCATATGATCTTATTAACCAATGCCACTCCAGTAACTTTAATTAAAAAAAAAAAAAATAGAAGAACAGAGAGCTTCAAAGTTCTTCTCCAGAAAGTGACTTCATTTGCAACAGACTGGTGGGCAGTTCATGAGTAAGGACCCTCTTGTTAACGATGGAGGTGGTGGTGGTAAGCCATGCAGAGGAGCCTGGTAGCTCCGTGACAGGCGAAACCCTAGGCCAGCTGTTTAACCAGAGATAACTAGGGAAAGAGCGGAGACAGCTGTTAGTGCTGGGTAAAAACCAACCTCCAAGCTTGGCCTCCGAAATAGCCCTGCCTGAATTTAATTGAGAGGCAAGTCACGTCCCAGGGCAGTGTTGAAAACAATAGAATATCCCAACAGGTGGGTGTAATAACAACAAAGGAAGACAGCTTAATGGGGAGACAGGGGAACAGACAGACACACGGCTTGTTCCACGCTATCTCTCCAGGGTGCTTGTGCCCCTGGGGAGGTGCCTGTGAGGGACAGTGTCAGAGGCTCCCTGCGGAGAAAGCCGACAGTTCCGCCAAGTCCCTAAACAAACAGAAAACCACCACCACCACCACAAGCCCTGGGCAAGGAGTAATAAGCATCCAGAGTTGGGGCTGTATGTTATAGAACACAACCAGGTTTAAAAAAAAAAAAAAAAGTGGAGACATACAATGATATAAGAAAGCAGGACTCATACATAGAGGGGAAAAGTATGACTCCTACACAACATTGTAGGCTGCCAAATAAATTTAAAAATCAACTGTATTTTTATAGTCTAGCAATGAATAGCCCCCAAACAAAATTAAAACAATTCCACTTACAGTAATATCAAAAATAATAAAGTAGGAGTAAATTCAACCACCAAAGGACAAAAGTTATACTTACAAAACTTACGAAAAGTTGTTGAAAAATTAAGGAAGGTCTGAATAACTGGGAAGTTCCCGTCATCATGGATTGGAAGGCTTAATATTGTTAAGACAGCAACACTACAGATTCAACTCAATCCTTATCAAAACTCCAGCTGTCTTCTGTGCAGAAATTGACAAGCTGATCCTAAAATTTGTACGGAAATGCAAGGAACCCAGAATAACTTAAACCATCATGAAATGGAAAAGCAAAGTTGGAGACTCAGATGTCCCAAGTTCAAAGCTTACTGTGAAGCCAGCATCCTGGAGACAGTGTGGTTGTGGTCTTTCGATAGACACATAGAACAGAAAGATCAGAAATAAGCCTCCGCATTTATGGCCAAATGACTTTTGTCAGGCATGCCAAGACCATTCAGTAGGCAAAGGAATAGACTTTTAAAGTAAATGGTGCGGGGATGATGGGCTGTCCCCATGGGAAAGGATGAAGTTAAACCCCTGCAATACTAGTTTCCTAGGACTGATGTTAACACAGCACCATAAATGGCTGGCTTAAAAAACCAAAGATGTATTCTCCCCCAGGTTTGGAGGCTAGAACTTTGAAATCAAGGAGTCCATGTTCCTTCTGAGACTCTTCCTAGTGTCTAGCAGTGGCTGCTGATCCCTGGTGTCCATCCAGGGTCTGGCTCTGGACATTGTGAATTTTACCTCATTTGGTGCCAGGAATTGTTGTCGTCCTGGAAGTATTCTTCTTTTTTTAAAAATCCTCACCCTAGCATATATTTATTGATGGGAGAGGGAGAGGGAGAGGGAGAGGGAGAGAGAGAGAGAGAGAGAGAGAGAGAGAGAGAGAGAGAGATATCAAATAGTTGTCCAATGCACCCTGACCAGGATCAAAGCTGCAGCCTAGGTTTGTGTGCTGATTGGGGCCCGAACTCTCAACCTTTAGGTGTATGGATGATGCTCTAACCAACTGAGCCACCTGGCCAGGGCCTGGAAGTATTCTTGAGCTTTGTTCTCGAATTCAGTTTACCTATTTGGAAACAGTTTGATGCTTTGGGGTCTTGCTTTTATTAACTTGTACGGCAGGTCTGAAACAGTGCTTCCCTGGGACTAATTATCCCCCCCCACTGAAGCAAGACCTTTCTGAGTCCTGTGCCCCATGGGTTATGAATATTTTCATTCTGGCTGATGGGCACAGTCATTGTTCATTCCCTGCCCTATGGCGGTGCCCAGCCTGACCTCCGGTCCTCTCAGATTGCTGTGTTTCCAGTCCTGCTAGTTTCCTCACACAGGTGGGGTGATCAACAGCCCCACGGTCGAGCGGATTGTCTGCGGGTCTGCAGAGCCCTTCCTCTGCTGCTTGCTCCTCACTGGCGTCCTGACCGGCACACGCCAGCTGCCTTGATTTCCTTGGACTCTGACTCCGTATTATCCTCAGCTCGGACAGGGTGCGGGGCCCCACTCGAGTTCTCTTTTCCTGTACTGTAGCCTAGAGACCCCCAGATAGAGAGCTGCTGTGATCATAGGGTTTGCCTGTTTCTTTTCCAGTCTCTCAGGAATTACTGTCCTTTGTTTCTTGATGACAAGTGTCTTGAAAACTATTATTTTATGTATTTTGTCAGGTTTTTTGGTTATTTCATGTAGGAAGATAGATCTGGTCTCTGTTGCTCCATTTGGAGAAGCCAGTTGTATCATTTTACTTTTAATCTGCCTGTCTCGTTGTAGCTACAAAGAGTTTCATGCAGACAGTATATAGTTAGTCCATGCTTTAAAATAATCTATCTGATTGTTGCTCTTTTAATAATTGGTCTTTAACCCTGGCCAGTGTTGCTCAGTGGATTGAGTGCTGGCGTGCAAACCAAAGGGTTGCTGGTTCGATTCCCAGTCAGGGCACATGCCTGGGTTGTGGGCCAGGTCCCCAGTAGGTGGCATGCAAGAGGCAACCACACATTGATGTTTCTCTCCCTCTCATTCTCCCTCTCTTGTCTTCTCTAAAAGTAAAAAAATAAAATCTTTAAAAAATTGGTCTTTAATATTTGGTCTTTTGTGTCATTTTTAGTGGTTATTCTAGGGTAGTAATAATATTCATACTTAACCATTCACCATCTACTTAGAATCAATATATACTACTTCAAATGAAATAGAAACTTTATCATCACATAGATTCTTTACCATCTTCTATGTTATAGGTGTTTTTGTGGGAGGCATTTTTAAAAAACTTTTTTATTGATTATGCTATTACAGTTTTCCCAATTTCCCCCCCACCATCCTCTGCCCTCCCTCACAACCCTCCAGCATTCCCCTCCCCCTTAGTTCATGTCCATGGTTTGTACATGTAAGTTCTTTGAGTCCTCTGTTTCCCATACAATTTCTTATCTCTCCCCATCTACCTTATACCTACTAACCATGCTTCTTCCCTTACCTTCCCCTCCCATTCTTCCCTTCCCCCACCCCACTGGAATCCCTCCATATGATGCCCATTTCTCTGAATCTGTTCCTGTTCAGGTTGTTTGCTTAGTTTTTTTTTTTTCTTTTAGGTTCATTTGTTGATAGTGGTGAGTTGTCATTTTACTGCTCATATTTTTGATCTTCTTTTTCTTAGATAAGTCCCTTTAACATTTCATATAATAAGGACTTGGTGATGATGAACTCCATTAACTTGACCTTACCTGGGAAGCAGTTTATCTGCCCTTCCATTCTAAATGAAAGCTTTGCTGGACAGAGTAATCTTGGATGTAGGTCCTTGCCTTTCATGACTTCAAATACTTCTTTCCAGTCCCTTCTTGCCTGCAAGGTTTCTTTTGAGAAATCAGCTGATAGTCTAATGGAAACTCCATTGTAGGTAATTCTCTGCCTTCTTCTTGCTTCTTTTAGGATTCTCTCTTTATATTTAATCTTGGGTAACTTAATGATGATGTGCCTTGGTGTGTTTCTCTTTGGGTCCAACTTCTTTGGGACTCTCTGAGCTTCCTGGACTTCCTGGAAATCTATTTCCTTTGCCAGATTGGGGAAGTTCTCCTTCATTATTTGTTCAAATAAGTTCTCAATTTCTTGGTCTTACTCTTCTCCTTCTGGCACCCCCATAATTTGGATACTGGAATGTTTCAGAGGTTTGTATGAGTCTTTTTTGAATTCTTGTTTCTTCATTCTGTTCTGGATGGATGTTTATTTTTCCTTTTGTTCCAAATCGTTGCTTTGAGTCCTGGTTTCCTTCTTGTCACTGTTGGTTCCCTGAACATTCTGCTTTATTTCACTTTGGGTATCTTTCATTTGATTTTTCATTTTTCAACCAAGCTCAGTTAGATCTGTGAGCATTTTTATTCCCAGGGCTTTAACTTTTCCATCAGATAGGTTGGCAATCTCCTCCTTGCTTAGTTCTCTTTCTGAGGCTTTACTGTGTTCTTTTCCTTGAGCCATATTTCTTTGTCTTGGCGCAGCTGATAAGTTGTAAGGGGGCAGGGCCTTAGGTATTCACCCAGCAGGGCAACCCTCTTAGCTGCTCTGTGGCACTGCCTGTGTGTGTGTGTTGGGGGGGGGGGCAGAGAGGGAACAATGTGGTTCGCCTGCTTGCCTCTAGTGCAAGCACTCTCTCATGTGAGACTGGGAGCTTCTCCTACCACCGCAACCACTGTAGCCCACAGCCACCTCTGAGTCCCCTTGAGTCAGCCTCTCCCATGCAGCCAGCCCCGCCCCCAAGGTCTGCAGCTTTGCTGCGGTTTTTCTGAGTCGGCCCACACGGTCTACTGCCTTACTGGTCTGGTTGTTCTGGTTGATTTTTTTCTTTAATTCCTTTGTTGTTGGAGTTCTGTGCAGTTTGGTTTTCTGGTGTTTTTTGGTTGTTTATCGATTTCAGATTGGTTGTTGTCCTCCTTTTAGTTGTGTGAGGAAGCAAAGGGTCTCTACCTACATCTCCATCTTGCCTGGAACTATTGGGAGGCATTTAATTGAGAGTTAAAGGTTAATATTTTCAATGGCCTTTTGACAATGAGGAAGAGGACAGAAAGAAAAGTCATTAGAGGTGAGGTGGTTAAGGATGAGACCCAGGCACTGGACAGTGACAGAAAGGATGGAGAGGAGGGCAGTGGACACATGCAACATTATAAATGAAGATGGGACATTTCAGGGGGATGGGTTGATGCTGACAACAAGGAAAGGTAGTGAGAAATAGAAGGTGATTCTGAAGGTGTGAAGTCAAGGCAGGTGAGAGTGGTATTTGACTAGGACCAGAGAGAGCTTCCCCAGGCTAAAAACACATACTGAGATTTTGATTTTGGCTTAGGATGTGAAAAAACATGGAAGACTACTTCTGTGATAATACCAAAAGATATTTGGATATTATAATATGCCACATCTACATTCTTCATTGCAAAATTTAAGAGAAATGATACAGGAATGCACTTCTGATTGCCATAGAGAGGAACCCTTCACAGATAACTACCAAGTCATGGCAGCTTCCTCAGGTAAGTGCTGGGCCTGGGAGGAGGGAGGAGGAGGAGAAAAGTCTGTCACAGTCCAAGAGATTTTGCTGTGTCAGGAAGACGCCATTTGGTTTATTGGTGACAGCAAGAACAGATGTGATGGATTGGAGTCTGGCAGATCACCAAACCTGAAATTAAATTTTTTTGGTATATCAATTCTCTCCATCTTTACTTCAATTTAAATAAGAAAAGGTCATTTAGAGGATCCAAGACAGTGGCAGATTAGGTAGAATTTATCTCCTTCCAGGAAAAATCAGAATTACAATGGAATTATGGAATGATCGACCTGAATAACCAACTGAAGATGAGCTGAACAGGTCTTATAACTAAGGATACAAAAAGAAGCCACACTGAGACTAGTAGGAAGGGCAGAAACACAAAAAGGGCTGGAGGTTGGTAATCTGAAGGGATATTGGACTGTGGGGTCTCAACCCCATGCTACACTCCCCTGCCCACAGCACCAGTGCCAGAAAGAGGAGCCCACATAATATCTGGCTGTGAAGATAATCTGGGATTCCATCTGCCAGGGTAATATGGGAGACTGCCAGAAAGCCAAGCACCTGTTTAAGAGCCAGTGCAGAGAAGCTCATTCATAGGTGCTCACCCTGAGCTCTGGTGAAGGGAGGCTCAGAGCAAACTGGAGTCGTAAAGGGAGAGGTTGTGTTGTGTGGCGTCAGGGAGAGGGTTTGAAGAACAGTCATCAATGTCTCTGTGCTGAGTCTCTTGCCCACCTGCCCATAGGCATCATCTTTTCCAGGTCAACCACACCCCTCTGTACGGCATCAGCCTAGAAGAACGCACTCTCCAAACTCCCCGTGGCCCTGCCCTGCCAACCTTCCGCCCAGCAGAGGAATCAGCTACTTGTAGACAGCCTGTGCCTGTGCCTGTGTTGCAGACTTTTATGGAAGAATCTTGAGGAGGTCCAGGCAGACTCAGGGGTATCAGAGATAATACAGGGAGAGAATGAACTGTGTGGCATTGGGGCAAAAGCCATTTTTCCCTGTGTGTCATTTGTCCTATGTAGAGCCCTACCTCCGCACAGCCCAATCTTAGTCTGTTTCAGTCTGATTAACCTACTGGCCCCACCCTGATGGCTCACTGAGACTCTGCCCATTGTAAAGGTCCACAAGCCCCAGGTAGATGGCAGCTGGCCCTGGAGTACCCTGAGACTTTTGTTGAGTGGCCTCAGACCCAGGATTGGTGCTGAGTAACAAGCCAGCAAACACCACTCACCCTGTCTGGTGACTCAGATTCTCCTTTAAGCAACACAGATACCACCAGGGCTCTTTCAGAGGTTGAACCTAACAGGTAACAAGCAAGTGGAGGCAAATCTCGAGATGCCTTGGGCTTTTTGCTGTCCTGTCCCAGGCTCAGCCCTGGTGGAAGCTGGCCTCGGTACACAGCTTGATCCCTCCTACTAGGTGCACCCAGGCCCAGCAGAGGCAGCTGCCAACTGTGATCTCTTTGTAGCTCAAAAGGTAGCCCAGAGCTGGCCATAGGCAGTCTGACATTGACCTGGACCAGAGTTCTTCCCACGACATCCCCAAAGCAACACACCTGATGGCTGGCTTTGGACCATATCATAGCATGACCTGATTAGCTCCACAAGTGGCACACCCAAATGGAGATCTCAGCATGAACCAGCTTTGGGGTGAATTCAGCTTTGAAGGTATAGCCCTGTGTAGCAGTTCATACACTTCATTGGGGTGAAACCTAACACTCACTCAGTCTGAGGGCCAACCCCAGCCACAGATGGGCCAACAGCATACAGACTAACCTTCAACAGGGAAGTTTACATAACCCACAATGTGGACATTCCTGGAGCAACTAGCTCAGATGGCTGGGGAAACTGCACCACTGAGCCCCACAGGACACCTACCACATAAGGCCACCATACAAAGACTGGGAGACATAGCAGATCTGCCTAAAACACAGACACAAATACAGCAAGGCAGGCAAATTGTGACACAAAGAAACACTTCTCAAATGAAAGAACAGGAGAAACTCCCAGAAAAAGAACTAAATGAAATAAAGGCATGATAGCTACAAGATAAATAATTCAAAACTATGGTTATAGGGATGCTCAATGAACTTAGTGAGAACTCCAATAGCATGAAATGACTATAAAAACCATAAAAAACCAGTCACGAGTAAAGAATATAATATCTTAAATAAAGAACACACTAGAAGGAATCAACACTAAACTAGATAAAGCAAAAGATTGAATTAGTAGTTTGGAAGACAAGGTAGCAGAAAACACCCAATAAGAGCAACACAAAGAATTTTAAAAAATTGAGCATAGTTTAAGGAACCTCTGGGACAATATAAAGCACAGCAACATTCACATTATAGGGGTGCCAGAAGAAGAGAGAGAGCAAGGGATTGAGAACCATTTGAAAAAATAATGACTAAAACATTCCCTAAGCTGGTGAGGATAAAAGACACATAAGTCCAGGAAGCACAGAGAGTCCCAAAGAAGATCATCCTAAAGAAGCCTACACCAACACACATCATAATTAAAATGCCAAAGGTTAAAGTCAAAGAGAGAATCTTAAAAGCAGCAAGAGAGAGACAATTACCTACAAGGGAGCTCGTCATAAGACTGTCAGCTGATTTCTCAACAGAAACATTTCAGACCAGAAGGAATTGACATGCAATATTCAAAACGATGAAAAGCAATGACCAGCAACCAAGACTACTCTACCCAGCAAGGCTATCATCAAAAATTGAAGGAGAAATACAGAGCTTCCCAGACCAGAAAAAGCTAAAGGAGTTCATCACTAAGAAATGTTAAAAGACTTATTTAAAAAGAAATAAAAAATGTGGAACATAAACATGTATACTAAAATGACAATAAATACATATCCATCAACAATCACTTTAAATGTAAATGGCTTAAATGCTCTAATCAAAAGACATAGGGTAGCTGAATGGATAAGAAAACAAGACCCATACATATGCCATTCACAACAGCCCCACAGACAGACTGAAAGTAAAGGTCTAGAAAAATATATTTCATTTAAATGAACCAAAAAAAGCTGGGGTAACAATACTCATATCAGACAAAATATACTTAAAAATGCTATAATAATTACATGATGATAAAGGGGTCAATCCAGCAAGAGGATATTACTCTTGTAAAGAATTTTGCATCCAACACAGGAGCACCTAAATAAATAAAGCAAATATTGATGGATATAAAAGGAGAGATAGACAGTAATATAGGCACAGTAGGGGACTTTATCATCCTATGGAAATTGATAGGTAGATAAATCTTCCAGACAAAAAATCAACAAGAAAACAGCCTTAAGTGACACACTAGACCAGATGGATTTAATTGATATATTCAGAGCATTTCACCTCAAAGCAGAATTTACATTCTTTTCAATTGCACATGGATATTTTCCAGGATAGACCACATGTTAAGCCACAAAACAAGCCTCAATAAGTTTAAGAAAATTGACATCATATCAAGCATATTCTATGACCACAATGGTATGAAACAAGGAATTAATTACAAAGAAAAACTGAAAAAAAAATACACAAACACTTGGAGGCTAAACAGCATGTTACTAAACAATGAATGAGTCAATAAGGAAATCAAGGAAGACAGCAAAATAACCTTGAGACAGATGAAAATGAAAATACCACAACCCAAAATGTAGGGGGACACAGCAAAAGCAGCTCTAAGAGGGAAATTCATTGTAGTAGAGGCCTATCTCAAGAAACAAAAAAATCTCGAACAGTCTAACCTTACACCTAAGGGACCTATAAAAAGAACAGCAAACAAAGCCCAAAGTGGGTAAAGCGGAGGAAATCATAAAGATCAGAGTGGAAATAAAGGAAATAGATTCTAAAAAATAATACAAAAGATCAATGAAACCAAGATCTGGTTCTTTGAAAAGATAAACAAGACTAGGACTAAGAAACTTTTAACAAGACTCATGAAGCAAAAGAGAGAGAGGACCCTGATAAATAAAATTAGAAATGAATGGGGAGAAATAAAAACTGACACCATAGAAATACAAAGAATTAAGACAAAATATTACAGACCACTCTGTTTGTAATAGGACAATCTGGAAGAACTGGATGGATTCTCAGAAACATGCAATCTTCCCAGACTGAACAAGAAGAGACAGAAATTCTGAAAAGACCAATTATAATAAAAAATATGAGGCAGTAATTAAAAAACTCCCAACATACAAAAGTCCTGAACTGGATGGCTTTACAGGTGAATTTTACCAAACATTCAAAGAAGAACTAACACTTATATTCAAACTATTCCAAAAAATTCAAGAGGAAGGAAGACTCCCAACCTCCTTTTATGAGGTCAGCTTTATCCTAATTCTGGAACCTGATAAAGACACTACAAAGAAAGAAAATTATAGGCCAACATCTCTGATGAACACATGAGTATATGCAAAAATCTTTAACAAAGTATTAGCAGACCAAATTCAGTAGTATTTTAAAAAGATAATACACCATGATCAACAGGGATTTATTCCTGGGATACTGGAATATTTCAATATCTGCAAATCAATACTTAATATGCCACATAAACAAAATGAAGGACAAAAATTGTTTGATCATATCAATAGATGTAGAAAAAAGCATTTGACAATCCTGCACATATTTGTGATAAAAACATTCAGCAAATTGGGAGTCAACATACCTCAACATAATAAAGGCCACATATGACAAACCTACAGCTAACATCATACTCAACAGGGAAAAACTAAAAGTGTTTCCTTTAAGGCCAGGAACAAGACAGGATGTCCACTTTTACTACTCTTAGTCAAGCAGTCTGACAACAAGAAGAAATAAAAGGCACCCAAATTGGAAAGGAAGAAGTAAAACTGTCATTATTTGCAGACAACATGATACTGTATATAGAGAACCCTAAAGATTCCACTAAAAGAACTACTAGAACAGGTAAATGAATTCAGTAAAGTAGCAGTATACAAAATATATATTCACAAGTTGGTTGCATTTTTTATACACTGATAATGAACTATCAAAAAGGAAACTAAGAATACAATCTCATTTACAATTGCATCAAAAAATAAAATGCCTAGGAATAAATTTTTAAAAAGGTTTCATTTATTTATTTGTAGAGAGGGGAAGGTAGGGAGAAAGAGAGGGAGAGAAACATCAATGTGTGGTTGCCTCTTGAATGCCCCCTACTGGGGACCTGGTCAGCAACCCAGGCATGTACCCTGATTGGGAATTGAACTGGTGACTGTTTGATTCGCAGGCTGGCACCCAATCCACTGAGCCACACCAGGTAGGCCTAGGAATAAATTTAACTAAGAAAGTAAAATACCTGTACTCAGAGGATTATAAGATACTAAAGAAAAAAACTGAGCCCTGTCTGGTGTGGCTCAGTGGACTGAGCACCTGCCTAAGATCCAAAGGGTTGCCAGTCAGAGCACATGCCTGGGATGCAGGCCAGGTTCCCAGTACAGTGTGTGATATTTATTTTTCCACCCATGGACACAGTATATTCTTCTATTTATTTGTATCTTTTCCAGTTTTTTTCTTTTTTTAAAAGATTTTATTTATTTATTTGTAGAAAGAGGAAGGGAGGGAGAAAGAGAGAGAGAGAAATACTCCCTCTCTTTGGGTAGTATTGAAATGTCAATACTACCCAAAGCTTAATGGAGCAAAGCAATCTATAGATTTGACACAATTTTTATCAAAATATCAATGGCATTTTTCACAGAACTAAATCAAAAGTATATATGGAATCACAAAAGACCCAGAATAGCCACAGCCATCTTGAGAAAGTAGAACAAAGTTGGAGGTGTCACGCAACCTGATATCAAACTATACTACAAGGCTATCATTATCAAAATAGAATGGTACTGGCATAAAACAAATGTATAGATTGGTGGAACAGAATAGAGAGCCCATAAATAAACATGCAACTATATGGTGAATTAATCTATGACAGTGATTTGACAATCAATCAGTGTACTGCAAGAATTTTTAAAACATGTAGTACCTGACTGTTTAGCCAGAAGCACTGACCCACTTTTCCCTTAGATTGTCAAATAAAAAAAAAAAAAGACAACAGCTAATACAACAATAACTGTCTATTGCGAATGAATCAAAATTATGCCTATTTTTGTCAGGTCAGCAAAAAATATATTTTTTGGTATGTCACAGAATTTTAGTAATTAGTTTATGCATGCTATGAGATGAAAAAGGTTGGAAATTGCTGATCTATGACAAAAGAGGCAGGAATATACAACAGGAAAATGTCTGTTCAATAAATGGTGTTGGGAAAATTGGACATATACACAAAAAATGAAACTAGATCACCTTCTTACAACATACAGAAGAATAAACTCAAAATTTATTAAAGACTTAAATATAAGACTTGAAATCATAACACTCCTAGAAGAAAATGTAGGCAGTAAAATCTTGGACATTCCTCTTAGCAGTATTTTTTTCTGATGTATCTCCTTGAGAAAGGAAAACAAAAGAAAAAATAAACAAATAGAACTACATCAAATAAAAAGTTTTTGCACAGCAAAGGAAACCATCAACAAAACAAAAAGACAACCCACTGAATGGGAGAAGATATTTGCCAATGATGCATCTGATACAAAATTTATAAAAAACTCATACAACTCACCTAAAAAACCAAACTATCCAATTAAAAAATGGGCAGAGGATCTGAATAGACACTTCATCATAGAGAACATACAGGTGGCTAACAAACATGAAAAGATGCTCAACATTACTAATCATCAGAGAAGTGCAAATTAAAACCACAATGAGGTGTCACCTCACACCTGTCAGAATGGTTATCATTGATAAATCAACAAACAACAAGTGCTGGTGAGGATGTGGAGAAAAGGGAACCCTCGTTTACTGTTGGTGGGAATGCAGACAGGTGCAGCCACTGTGGAAAACTGTATGGAATTTCCTCAGAAAACTAAAAATGGAACTGCCTTTTGACCCAGCAATTCCACTGCTGGGATTATACCCTAAGAACCTGGAAACACAATTCAAAAGAACCTATGCACCCCAATGTTCATAGCAGCACAATTTACAATAACTAAGTGCTGGAAGCAACCTAAGTGTCCATCAGTAAATGAATGGATCAAAAAACTATGGTACATTTACACAGTGGAATTCTATGCAGCAGAAAGAAAGAAGGATCTCCTACCCTTCTCAACAGCATGGGTGGATCTGGAGAGCATTATGCTAAGTGAAGTAATCTAGGCAATGAAAGACAATTACCATATGATCTCACCTATAAGTGGAACCTAATTGCCAAAACAAACAAGCAAGCAAAATATAACCAGAGACATTGAAATTAAGAACAAACTGACAGTAACCAGAGGGGAGGTGGGAGAGACTAATGGGGAGGAAAGGGGGAAGGGTTTTCAGGAACATGGACAAAACCTAAGGGGTGTAGGATCAAGGGTGGGAAGTGGGGATGGCTGGGGCGGAGAAGTGGTAGGGGGAAATGGAGACAACTGTACTTGAACAACAATAAAAAATGTGGAAAAAATGAAAATATATGAAAAGTTATATATTATATGCTTGCATTAAAGTATTTGGAAATCTGCACACTTGAGTTTGTGACCTGAGAAATTTGTAGGTGCTGCATGAAGTTCTTTGAATGAATTTTTGAATACTGTGTCCTTCCTTTGTTTACTCAGGAGTTTTTCCTGCAACTGTCTTCAGAGTCATTAGAAAGCCAGCGTCCTGTGGAAACACTTACTTGGCTTTTTTTTAAAAGAAAGGTTTAATCAATTAATTATTTTTTTTGAGTGAGGGGAAGGGAGGGAGAGAGGGAGAGAAATATCGATGCATGAGAAATACATTGGTTGGTTGCCTCCTGTATGTGCCCCAACCAGGCATTGAACCTGTTCGGGGCCACGTAGCTATGTGCCCTAACTGGGAGTCAAACTGGAGACCTTCCACTTTGCGGGGTGATGCCCAATCAACTGAGCTGTACCAGCCAGGGCCTTACTTGGCTTTTTTTGTTGTCGTTGGTTCTTTTGTTTTAGATTTTTTTTGTCCTAAATAACATTTACTAGCATAGCTTTGGATGCCTATTGTTTTCCAAACTTATAGTCAGTGCTCTAATTAAGTTAAAATTTGTTTGTGCTTCTTTTCCTTCTTTAGAGTGACTCAGCAAACTGACACGATGGGGAACTAGATGCTTAGGGACAAACATTTAGTATTAGCTGGAGTGGGGTTTTAACTCAAAGAGGTGGTTACAACTAGACAACTTTCTAGAAAGAACTTGGCAGGAATATACTATGGCCAAACTCCCTTGTCCTTTGAGGGAGAGGCCAACAGTTTGCATTAAAAGCCCCTCCTCCCACCCCTAGTTCAGTTTACTGTACATCAATTAAATCACAATAAAGTCATTTTTAAAAAAAGAAATCTTTAAAAAAATTGATTTTTAGAGATAGGGAGAAATAGAGAGAGATAGAGATAGAGATAGAGAGAGAGAGAGAGAGAGAGAGATCAATTTTTTGTTCTACTTATTTATGCATTAATTATATGCCCTGACTGGGGATTGAACCTGCAACCTTGGTGTACTGAGATGATGCTCTAACTAACTAAGCTACCCAGTTAGGCCCAAGTTTTCTTTTAGAAAGAAAAAAGTCTGTTTCCTCTTACCCTCTCTACATTTTGCTTTGCTCTATTCAGCTCCTGTATCAAAATCTCCCCCTCCCCGCTCTAATCAATACATGGCTTTTATTGCATCTTTAAAATATCACAAGTAAGTCTGAGGAATCACCTGGCACCTTGCTGTTTCTATAGCCAAACAGCTTAGATCTTACTCATCAGCCTGCTACACTGTTCCTTTTTTAGAAACATAGTTACTATCCAAAATTTTTCTGGTATTCTTATTTTTAACTGTTGGGGTTTGTTGAATCAAAGCAGCTGAATTTCATACAAGTTCAGTGTCATTTCCTTCAAGAATGAACTCATCTTTCTGGGCTTGAGACACTGAAAAAAGCAATGCCTGACCTCATCAAAACACTGCAGGTATATATTTCCTCCAAGAAATTTCAGATTTCAACAAGAGAACCATTCTCCTGAATAATGATGTTGATGGGAGGGTGAAGGCAGACAGATCTCATCTTGTAATGGAAGCCCAGTGTGACACCCTTGAACGTGTTCTGTATGTGACGGCAGACAGTGTGAAAAGCGGCCAGTTCCTTTCCATTTCCCCACCATTTGCCAACCTGAAGCTTCTTTTTCTTTCCAAGAAGACTGAGCTCTGCGTTGATGTGATTGAAGTCTCTCTGCAGGGAGCCTCTGGGGCCCTTCAAAATGACTGTGTATCCCTTCAGAGTGACACTGACATTTTCTGAAATGTCAACAGTCTGATTCTGAGGATGGTCTGCATCCTTGCATCTAGCAGATGTGGCAAAGAGCTCAAAGTCTTTTGCAATAAGATACATTACGTGTATTCTTGAGTAATAAGTAAATATATAAATAAGCATGAGAATCTAAAAAAAAATCTTCCCTCCAATAGTCTCAGGCTCAGCTCCCTCCTAAGTTTCCTCTGTCCACTGAAGAAGCATTAAGTAGGCAACAGAGAAGGGAAAGAATGATATAAAGTAGGCAAGGGATAGATGGACTTAGGGAAATGGGACCCATTACAATAGAAGAATTTGGAGTCTGATTTTTCTCATTCTGCCATACCTCCCAGGGAAACTCTAGAACCCCAAACAGTCAACTTTGGCCTTAAGTTTGGCCTGAGAGTGCTCTGAAGGTCAATCCTAGTCTCTTGTTCAGCTAGCAAGGGAAGGTAGCCTATTAAGTGAAAGGAAAACCAGACTTAGGTCAAAATGTCAAAGTTCTGGCCTTGGTTCTGCCCACAACTATGTAATGTGTAGAACTCATTCAAGTTTTACAGATCTCTGATTCTCTTTCTAAAAAAGGTATGGGTTGGAGAAGATGAATTTTAAAGGCACTTTCCACACTGAAATCCACTTTGAATCTTGGGGCATACACAAAGTATAGCAGAAACTTTATTAGAAACATCAAATACATTCACAGGAATTCTCTGTTCTTCAAGTCTCCACCTTTTGATGACCAGCAGTCAGAAGGCTTCCAGTCCAAAGAGGTGTCCTGTGACTCGGGACAGATGTCTCTTCAGGAACAATGGACAGGTGACTGCAGCAGCAGCAGCAGCAGCAGCAGTAGCTCTAACTTCCCAACTGAAATGGGAAGCCAGTTGGCCCCATTTTCAACCTTGCGGGGTTGAATGAGAGTTTGGTATGGACATATTTCCTTCACATTCATGGGTCCTATTGTGAAGACCCCAGACATCAGCCTGCAGCCAGTTACGGATGTGCAGCCTTTGACCTCTAAAACTGAGTCGATGTCTCCTATGGAACAAGGAAGGATGGGAGACACAGAGATGCTTTAGGAAATCAGAGAGGAATCTAGTCCCTCATTCCTGGGCCCCTGAGTGTCAGAACCTCTTGGGATCCACTCATGTGTCTAGTTTTACAGCCTCTGAAACCATCAGATGTTCAGTTTACCTCCAGCGACCCAAAGTTTTCCTTGATAGCATCGATCTGTATCATTGGGACAGGGGAGATAAGGCGCACTCAGACAGGTCCCAAAAGCCACACAGGTTGGGCAGTGGAGGGTTTCTGACACATTGGGAGCTGGAAGGGGAAAGAGAAGGACAATTAAGAGTACGTCCTGCCTCTGGCGTTTCTGTCCTTGCCTCCTTCTCATCCCCCGTCTTTCCTGCTGATGCCACTCAAATCAAGGCCTGTTAATGTCATCTCCCAACTCTTTTCCAACTGATTTTCTTTGCTGCCAAAGCATGACTTCCACGCTTTGTACTTAGGTGTGGATATACAGAGATCAGGGGGACAGTTCCATTCAGGATTGTTGCCTAGGAGGAGAAAGACATGTAAGTAATGAATTACAACACTACTCAGTAGGCACCGTGTCTTAGGTATGAAGGCCTAAAGGAGGACGTAACTACCTAAAAGAATTTGGTACTATTTTCAGAGCGGGGACTGGGTTGAGCTGGAGGATGAAGAGGGGTTAGCTGTGTGGAAATGGGGGTTGGGTGGAAAGAGCAAAGGAATATGGGAAATTGTGGGAAAATGCAGTGTTGACATTCAGCTGGTAGGCACATGTGGAGCTGGACTGGTTTTTATAGATAGTGTCCATTCTGATTGGCTGCTGCCATCTCCACTGTCAAATATTTTGAATACTAGTGCCAGCTAGAACACAATGAATAAGAGAGGGAAGAGAAGGAAATGAGCTGAAAAGCTAGGCCAAATGGGGGAAGTGGGCTATGCTCACATGGCGATTGGGAAGCAATAACTGTTGTATTGATTACGCTACCACTCTCTTCAGAGACCTCCACTGACATCTTTTTTGATAACACAAAACCCAATGTATACCCTGGTCCTCACTGATGGCCCTCAGGTCTGAGCAGGGTTTAGACCCCAAGATAACAATTTAGAAAAAGAAAGACAAGCAAAAGATCTGAAGTCCTTCTGTGCATGGTCCACTTGGACCTAAGCCAAGTAAGAACAAAAACAGGGTGCTGGGCAGGTACTTGAGATATTGGGGGAACACTATAAAGTATATGATTGTCTAACCACTATGCTGTACACCCAAAACTAATAAACTGTCTTGAAAAATAAATAAATAAAATGAAATAATCTGGGAAAAACAAAGAACTTAAAGAAGGAAGACCTACAATCTCTTCAGAGGTTTGTAGAGTTTCTCTCTATAAACCCATCTCTCCCCTCCCAAGGTACCTGGGAGATTTTCAGTCCATAAATCAAATAAGTTGCTTCTGTGGTTGCATTTGGAGAGCTCGCAGTAGTGGCTGGAGGAGACCACCATGACGCCCGGGGGCGGGGAGTGCTGGACAAACGTTATTGCCGGATCTTCATAGGAGATGCAGCCCTTCGTGGCTACAATTGCTGCCTTGGGTCCTGTTATGAGACAAGAGGGAAGGACCTGGGATGGTGGGCCTCACCTTTGGCCTGGGGGAGGGGAACACGCTGACACAATCACCCTCCTCCCACCCAACCCAAGGGCCTTTCTCATTCTACCTGATTTAACGATCAGCAGGGATTCCTGGCAAAGGGATCCATTGTCACAAGTCTCAGCTTTCTCTGTGCTCCAGTCAAACGTGCTTGGATCGTCTTTCACGCTCATGGATATACCCTTGTGACAATAGAAATTTTGTACCACTGGGGAGAAAATGAGATAAAGATAAGCCCTTGCCCTTCTCTGTGGGGCCGAAATCACACCTTTTTTTCAGCAGAAAGCCCTCCTGTGACCCTGCTGCCCTCCCCCCACCTCCCCCACACATACGAGTCAAGGAGGCAGCTCCGAGGAGAAAGAGGAACAGCAAACCCTGAGTGGGCTGGGGACCCATGGCTCCTTCCAGGGAGGTTTGCAAGAGCTGATGAGGACCTGCGTGCGATTGGAGGCAGGAGCGGAAGCTTGTCAACCCCGCAGCACGAGACCAAATCTAGGCCCTGGCAAGCACGGGCTTCAGGGCCGGGTGAGTCTGTGAGCCCAGAAGTCAGTCCGCCCCTAATTTCTGACGTGTGGGTGTGAGCATGAGCACTAGGTCACTGTGCCTCAGTTTCCCCCGCTGGGATTCCCAGACCCAGCCGCCTGCTCCCCGAAGGCCAGGCATTCAGTAAACAGAGGCTGCCCAACCCCAGGACCCCGGAGTCCCACCCAGAGGCCCCTCCTCCCTTGGACTCAGCGTCCAGGCTCGAACCTCCGCTGCTCTTCCAAGGCCCAGGTCTCCCAGTCCCCGGCCCCGCACCCGGCAGAACCCGGCATTCTGAGACCCCGGCCCGGTCCTTCCCAGCGGCCCCAGAGCCTGGATTCAGTGGCCGTTTTTCGCAGGACACGTTATTCCGGGCCCAGCCCCCGCCCCTCCCCCCGCCGCCTTCCCTTTCCCCAGGACCCAGGAATCTGGGTTCCCAGTCCCCTTTGGGTTTCTAAAGCACCGAATTCCTCCTGGCTTCCAGAGAACCTCACGGGAATCTATTGGTGCTGAGAGTGCCACCTCGATGCCCCTTCTGGCCCCACCGGGCCTTCTCTTAACGGCTGGGTGAGGCACGCCCCCGCCCCGGTCACTCGATGCTCCATTGGCCAAGCAGAAGCGTCCGATGAGCTCATTGGGTGAGCCTGGAGGAACGACTTCGTGGGCCCGGGCCGGCTTGGAAAGCGCGCAGGCGCAAAATAGTGAGTGCGGGGTAAGTGCGCGCGGGTCGGGGTAGAGTTCTGTGCATTTGCAGTGCTGCCTGCACTGCAGGGACCCGCAGCACATCAGCAAATGGCCTCGCTTACTCTGTTCTCTTTTTGGGTAATGGCATTTCTACTTCCCCAGTCACACCAGGCAGTCAAACCTTTGGCCCTCACCCACTGAGGTTGTCTCCCTGGACAAATGGCCTCTCAGGGTTCCAGGCTGGGCCCTGCCCCAGCCCGCACGCAGAAGTCGTAGTCACTGGCTTCCTCAACTTGACCTCCTCACTCTTTAGTTGGCAGTGGCTTCTGCTCAGCCCAGGAGCCATCCTCTGATCGCATCACGGCATCGGTCCTGTAGTCCATCGTTTTCTGGAAGCTGAAGAGAGGCATGCCGACCTCAGCGTTATCTCCAGCGCCCCTGAGTGTGCGCATGAGCAGTTACTGTGTGAAGGCACAGGCCAGCGTCGTGTGTAACCTCTGTGTCTGTGTCGGTACCATGAACCAGACGTGTCATTCCGATTTCTTGTTCATGGCTGAAAATTCTGTTTCATTCCTATATATGTGTATATAAACTTACTGGATGTAACATGAAATAACAATGCCTGTTGTGTACTTTCAAACTTAGTATTGTTTCTGTGAGTTGTATGGTATAAATGAATATTTATTTTTGATAGAGTAAATGCCATAATAAGAATGGTGTTGTCAAAGCTCTTAATTTTTGGTAAAAATATGGTAAGAACTTTAAAATGGTTAAAAAACCCTAAAGAGAGTTAATACAAACATTAAGAGAAAAGCAAATTAGTTAGAGTAGGAGGAATATTATATCTTTTAGAATCCCTCAAAAATGTTTTTAGTTAATCAATCAATCAATTTAATTTTTAAAAATGTTGATGGCTGGGTCCCACCCCAAGAGATTTTGATGTAATTAGTCTTGGGTGTAGCCTTAGCCTGTGGATTTCTTAAAAAAAGTATTTTATTTATTTATTTTTAGAGAGAGGGGAAGGGAGGGAGAAAGAGAGGAAGAGAAACATTGATGTGCAAGAGATACACTCCTTGGTTGCCTCTCCCATGCCCCCAACTGGGGACCTGGCCTGCAGCCCAGGCGTGTGCTCTGACCAGGAATCTAACTGATAACCTTTCTGTTGCAGGCTGGAGCTCAGTCCTGTGAGCCACACCAGCCAGGGGAAACAAATAGTTTTATTTTATGAAAACAACAACAACCACAAACAAACCAATAATCCAAGACAAAAGAGCTGGAATTAGATTATATTGTAGCCCTAATCGTTTGGTGTTTTAATATTCAAAACACTAAGAATGGGCATGTGATTCATGCAGGGGATGGGAAATCATTAGGTGTCAGAAGCCCTCAGGTCCTAGGGCTACAGGACAGGATGGGCTGGGGTCACCAGGAGGCAGGAGAGCCTGAAGCACCTCACAAAAGGGCCATGGCAAATGCCAACCTTGCCCCAGCAACCGGGCCAGGGATAGTGGCCACAGATTTCAGGGGTAGAGGTCTCTGTCGCTGTGTTACCTCAGGTGAGAGCGAGTGTGGGTGATTTTGCTATCAGTGTCTGGATAGCATATTCTGCAAGCTTTGGCAGTTTTTAGGATAATTGAAGGGACTGTCTTGATGGTGCCTTTTAACAGGGAGCAGGTGTAGGAGTTAGGCAGTCTTTAGTGCACACTGTGGTTTTGATCCCACCTCCAGGAGCAAAGACAGCAAGAAATTCACCTCAGATGCAGGGTCCCTGCTGCCTGGCCCCCCGCCCTCTTATCACACAGGAACTTACGGGTCCCTATCTCTATCCCCTCCTTCCTCTTAATAGGTTAAGAACTTTCATCCGGGGAGAGTAAACAACAAGAGTGTAACCATGAATATTATTGTTAACCTAAATATCAGAGGCAGCAAAGATAAATATTAAGAGGGTCTTTGAGGACCCAGGAGCCTGAATCACTCTCCCTGCTTTTCAGGACTCGGCACCCACCTCCCTGAATCTGTGGCAGTACGTGGCTTTCCTAGGGCACTCTGTAACCACAGGCGTGGGCCAGGGTCTCAGGTCTCGACCACAGTTGCCAATGCAGGACCAATGGATTGGGGGGATCTGGAGGCCATGGAAGGTGGCTGGCAGCTGCACAGCCACCTGCTTCCAGCCCTACAATCTTGTCTCTGTCCCTCACCCCTTCCCATCTCTCTGACTCGCGCTTCCCCTGCTTCTTCAGTCCTGGCCTCACAGCTGGCTTCTAGTACCTGTAGTGAAAGTCCTCTTACACTGCCTCATGGCCTGTGTAATTGTTTCCTGGGGCCTGAGAGGCTTAAACAAAAGAAATGTATTGTTTCACAGTTCTGGAGACTGGAAGTCCAAAATGAAGCTGTTGGCAAGGTTGGTTCCTCCTGAGGGTTGTGAAGGAAGGGTTGATTCCAGGCCTTCTTCTTGGCTTGCAGGTGGCCATCCTCTCCTTGTGTCTTCCCACCATCTTCCTCCTGTGCGTGTCTGTCTCTGTGTCCAAATTTCCCCTTTTCATGGGGAAACCAGTCATATCGGATTGGGACCCACCCTAATGACCTTTAATTTGATTACCTCTGTAAAGACCCTGTGACCAAATAGGTCACTTTCTGAGGTCCTAGGGGTTAGAGATTCGACTTATTAAATTGGTGGGGGGAGGGGGACACAATTCTACCCAGAACAGCCTGTTAGAGAGCCTTGGGTTGCTGACGAAGTAGTGAATGCCAAACAGTGCTCCATTTTGTGATTTCTACTGTTTTACTGTCATTTCCTGCTGGGACCCTGGCCAATTCAATATTTAGGATGAGGAGTGGCACCTGGAAACAGAGACATAGAACTGTATTCTCGGATTAGGTTTCCATCACCCAGGAGAAGCACAGAGATAAGCACCCTGTTGGGGGCAGAGGGGGCACAGGGGAGACAAAGTATGTGGTAATCTCTCAGTGGCTCCAATGATCACTGGTGCTAGCAGAGAAAGCATTGCAAGTGGAAGGCAGGGCATTGGGAGTTGAAGTGGCTGTGGTACTTTGTTACTATGGCAACAGGAGTGAATATGTTGATTGCGGAGTCAGTTGGTTTCTTCGGATGATCCTACAGAGCAAACCCGGGGAAGGGGAGCAACTGAAAATTGAGGATGTCCAAATGGAAATGCAACGAACAATTGGAAAACTTCCTTGGTAGAGCGTCCCTTGTCTTCTCTAGTACCAGGGCAGACAGGGCTGACCACAAAGCCCAGGGCCTGGTTGCAGAGTTGCACCGCCAGGTAAGTTTTGAACCCTGCCAGGCTGTGCTAAGGTGAAGGCATGGGCGACCTTCAGACATGGGATGGAGACCTTGGGCAGACCAAACTCTCTGCACATTGATAGTCCCCCACTTCCGTTTGAGGCAACCAGCCCTCCCTGCATAGAAGCCTGCCAGTGATGCACCTGGGGGCAGTCCCCTCCCAAGGCAATGCTTGCTGTCCTCCAGATGTACAAGAGCGACTTCCCAACATAGTCCAGAGAAACACAGGGCCTGCCTGGGATGAGCATGCCACAGACTGACAGCCTTGCAGGACCTCACCAGTCTGCCCTGGCGGAAGTCCCCGAGCATGCGCATGAATACATTCGTGCCAGTCGTCTGTTTATTGCCTCTCAGCTCCAGATCCTCTTATCATTGCCGCGGTGGATCTTGCAAGCATTTTTCTCTGTTCGCCTGGCAGGATGCTAGCCTTTGCCAGTAGAGGGTGCCAGAGGGACACTGCAAGAGGAAAGGCTTCTATTCCAGCCAGAGGGGGAGAGGTTGCTCCCTGCGTTCCTTACTCTTTAGAGTTATCCTTACACTTTTCGTAACCAGTCTCCACGTTAACTCTAATCCCTTGTTACTAGTGACTAATTTCTTTCTTTCTTTTTTAAAATATATTTTATCGATTATGCTATTACAGTTGACCCCCCCCCTTTATTCCCCTCCGCCCTGCACACCCCCTCCCACCCACATTCCCCACCCACCCCTGTTTAGTTCATGTCCATGGGTTGTACATATAAGTTCTTTGGCTTCTCCATTTCCTATACTATTCTTAACCCCCATGTCTATTTTCTACCTACCATTTATGCTACTTATTCTTTGTACCTTTTCCCCCTCTCTTCCCTCCCACTCCCCTGCTGATATCCCTCCATGTGATCTCCATTTCGGTGATTCTGTTCCTGTTTGGGTTGTTTGCTTAGTTTGTTTTTGTTTTAGTTTTAGGTTCAGTTGTTAATAACTGAGTTTGTTGTCATTTTACTGTTCATATTTTTGATCTTCTTTTTCTTAGATAAATTCCTTTAATATTCCACATAGTAAGGGCTGGGTGATGCTGAACTTCTTTAACTCGACCTTATCTGGGAAGCACTTTATCTGCCCTTCCATTCTAAATGATAGCTTTGCTGGATAGTGTCATCTTGGATGTAGGTCCTTGCCTTTCATGACTTGGAATACTTCTTTCCAGCCCCTTCTTGCCTCCAAGGCTTCTTTTGAGAAATCAGCTGATAGTTTTATGGGAACTCCTTTGTAGGTAACTGAGTCCTTTTCTCTTGCTGCTTTCTCTTGCTGATTCTCTCCATATTTTTAATCTTGGAAAATTTAATTATGATGTGCCTTTGTGTGTGCTTCCTTGGGTCCACCTTCTTTGGGACCCTGAGCTTCCTGGACTTCCTGGAAATCTATTTCCTTTGCCAGATTGGGGAAGTTGTCCTTCATTATTTGTTCAAATAAGTTTTCAATTTCTTGCTCTTCCTCTTCTCTTTCTGGCACCCCTATGATTTGGATGTTGGAGCTTTTAAAGATGTCCCAGAGGTTTCTAAGCCTCTTGTCATTTTTTGAATTCTTGTTTCTTCATTCTGTTCTGGTTGAATGTTTTTTTCTTCCTTCTGGTCCACACTGTTGATTTGAGTCCCAGTTTCCTTCCCATCACTGTTGGTTCCCTGTACATTTTCCTTTATTTCACTTAACATAGTCTTCATTTTTTCCTCTAATTTGCGACCATATTCAACCAATTCTGTGAACATCCTGATTACCAGTGTTTTGAAGTGTGCATCTGATAGGTTGGCTATCTCTTCTTGCTTAGTTGTATTTTTTCAGGAGCTTTGATCTGATCTTTCATTTGGGCCCTTTTTTTTTCCTGGCTCAGTGTGCCTGTTATGTAGTAAGGGGCGGGGGCTTAGGTGTTCACCAGGGTGGGGCAACTCTTTTCACTGCATTGTTACACTGTATGTGGGGGAGGGGTCTGAGAAGGAGCAATGCCACTTGCTCCATTCTCTGCCGGTTTTCAGTCACTTCCCTTGCTACCCATAATCAAACTGGGCCCTTCTGGTGATGATTCCTGGGTGGGTGGGTTTGTGTACGTTCTAGGACCCTATTGGTCTCTCCAATGAACTCTCCTGTGAGGCCGGGAGTTTCTCCAGCTGCCGACTCAATCCCCACAGGTGTTTTCAAACAGAGGTTTGAAGCTTTATTTCCCTGTGCTGGAACTCTGGGTTGCGTGGTCTGTCTCGCTCCCCAGCTGTTCCTCCTGGTTTATCTGCATGCGAACGTGGGAGCACCCAGTCTGCCAGCTGCCTCCTCGCTGGGTCTGCCAGCCTCTGCCTTGCTGTGAGTCCTCTCCGCCTGGCTGGCTGTCTCCACCCCTCCTACCGGTCTGAGTGAATGTTTCTTCCTTAACTCCTTGGTTATCGGACTTCCGTACAGTTTGATTTTCTGTCAGTTCTGGATGTTTTTTGTTTTGAAATTTGTTGTTGTCCTTTTGCTTGTGCAACCCAGTCATATGTCCTGCATGGGAATCTAACCAGCTACCCTTTGGTTCACAGGCCAGTGCTCAATCTACTGGGCCACATCAGCCAGGGCCCATTTTTCATTTTTTGAGAACTCTTCATACTGCTTTCCATGGTGGGTGCACCAGTCTGCCACCAACAGTGCACAAGGTTCGCTTTTCTCCATATGCTTGCCAATACTTATTTTTTGTTGATTTATGATGATAGCCATTCTGACAGGTGTGAGGTGATACCTCATGGTGGTTTTAATTTGCACCTCTCTGATGATCAGTGACATTCAGCATCTTTTCATATGTCTAACGGCCATCTATCTATATGTCCTTCTTGGGGAAGTGTCTGTTCAGATCCTCTGCCTATTTTTTAATTGGAGTGTTTGTTTTTTTGGTGTTGAGTTGTATGAGTTCTGTATAACTTTGGTTATTAACCCCTTATCAGATGTATCATTGATGAATATCTTGTTTTGTTGATTGTTTCCTATGCTGTGCAAAGACTTTTTAGTTTGATATAGCTCCATTTGTTTATTATTTCTTTTGTTTCTCTTTCCCAAGGAGACATGTCAGAAGAAATATTGCTAAGAGAAATGTCCAAGATTTTACTGCCTGTGTTTTCTTCTAGGAGTTTTGTGGTTTCAAGTTTTACATTTAAGACTTTAATCCATTTTAAGTTTATTCTTGTATATGGTGTAAAAAGGTGGTACTTTCAGTGTTTTTGCATGTATCTGTTAATTTTTCCAACACTATTTATGCATAGACTGTATTTATTGAATAGACTGTATGTTTTCAGTCATTATATCTTCAAATAGGTTCTCAGTTCCTTGCTCTCTCCTTCTCTTTCAGGTACCCTATGATGCATATCTTGTTATGCTTGATGTTGTCCCAGAGGTCCCTTGAACTATCCTCATTTTAATTTTTTTTTCTGTTTGCTGTTATTGTTAGGCATTTTCTGCTGCATTGTCTTCCAAATTGTTGATTCAGTTCTCTGCTTCATTTAGTCTGCTGTTGATTCCTTCTACTGCATTCTTGATTCAAATATTGTATTCTTCATTTCTGATTGGCCCTTTTTATTATTATTATTTGCTTACAGAAAAGAAGGGAGGGAGGGAGGGAGGGAGGGGGAGAGAGAGAGAGAGGGAAACGTTGATGTGAGAGAAATATCAATCAGTTGCCTTCCATAAGTGCCTCAGCCAGGGACTGAACCCACAACCCAAGCATGTGCCCTGAGTGGAAATCAAACCCACAACCTTTTAGTTTACGGGATGACATTCTAACCAACTGAGCCACCCAGCCAGGGCTTTTATGTTTTTTATTTTATACTTGCTATATCTTTGCTGAAGTTCTCACTAACTGCCTTGAGCATCCTTATTATCTCTCATTGTTTTGAACTTTATGTCTGGTAGACTGCTTGCCTCCATTTCAGTTAGTTGTTTTTTGGGGGGATTTCTCCCATATTTTAATCTAGGACATGCTTTTTTGCCTCCCAATTTTGACTGCCTTTCTGTATTTGTTTCTGTGTATTAGGTAGATCTGCAATCTCCTGATCTTGGTAGGGTGGCCTAAGGTAGTGGGTGACCTAATGTACTAGGTGTCTTGTGGGGCTCAGTGGTGCAGATTCCCTGATCACCTGAGCTGGGCTTTGCAGGAATATCTCTTATGTGGGTTTTGTGAGCCCCCTTGTGGTAGCCTACTCTTGAATGCTTTTGGCACATTTGTGCTTGGGATTGGCCCTCAGGGTGGCTGAGTGTGAGGACTGACCTTGACCACAGTGTACCAACTGCTGTGTGGGGGCTGACCTCACGAAGCTGAACTCACCCGAGCAGGTCTGGTGCTGCTGAGGTCTCCCTTTGGGTGTGACACTTGTGGAGCTAATCAAGTCATATTCTGATGTGGTTTAAAGCCAGTCACCAAGTGTGCTGGTTCGGGAGTCTCTTGGGAGAGACTCCATTGTGGGTCAATATCAGATGCTGCCTATGACTGGCCCTGGGCTACCTGTTAGGAGTTACAAAGTAATCCACGCTGGCTGGCTGCCTCTACTGGTCCTGGGTGTGCATGGGAGGGACCAGCTGCCACCAGTATGGAGTGTGCTGCAGGTCAGCAAAAGGCCCAAGGCACCATGAGATTTGCCTCTACCTACCAGTTACACTCAGCCACTGAAATGGTGGTATATGAGTTGTGTGAGGCCAGTTCTCGGGGAATCATCAGGTCGGGGGGAATGCTGTTTCCCAGACTGACAGAGATTGGAACTCCATGCCGGTGCTGGGTCTGAGGTCACTCCGCAAAAGCAAAGGGAACTATTTTTATACAAAACAGCCATTCCTGCTCTGGCCAGCAAGAATCCTGCAATCCACCCTTTCACACCTCCAGAGCTAAGTGCCTATGTGGATGAAGCATATAGATAAGGCAGCAAGTATACCCAGCAGACCCTGGGCATTGCCACTGATGGAGGCAACTCTGACTGCAGCAGCTGCTGCTGCTTCTGCGGCTGTTTTCCAGGACATGCTGCCTCTAATGCAACTGCACCTGTGTCGGCAGCCTAGATCGGGCAAGCAAGCGACCCTTGGACAAGACTTAGCAGCACACACAAGAGGTGAGCTGTATCCCACTTTTGCAGTGACTGCCAGAGGGGATGGATGTGGTGCCTTCTGATGATATCCTTCTCTTATTTTAAAAAGAAGACACACAACACTCTATACAGAAGAACTAAACCTCTAACTCAGTCCCCCAGTGATCGCATGTAATACTTTTCCTAAAGCGATGCCTTTCCTGAGGCTGACCTATACTAACTGTAGAATCCTACCGGGATGTTGTTCCTAATACAATCAAGTGTTTAGGAGGCAGTTGTCTAACAGAAGTAAAGAATCCTGCCACCAAAGTTGTTCTTAGAGGTTCCTGAGTCTCTTGGAAGTATGTTTTCAAACTCTGAGTAGTACAAACAGGTTTGGTGTTTTTTGTTTTTGTTTTTTTAGCAGCAGGAGTTCAAGGGCTGACTAGACCTGGGCAGTCAATAACAACAAAGGGAGCTTAAGTAAGCTCCAGATGTTGAACTCTGGATAACAGCTGCTTTTGTGATACCCAAAGTCACAAAAGGCAGGGGGAAGGTGGGAGGATGCTTTTCAAAACATGTTCCCCATTGCCCTCCCTGTGAGGCGTGTTCGCAGACCAGATAAGCAAGGTGAAAGGCTGCAGGAGGGGTCATGAAGTCAGCATCCCTGCAACCTGCTGGGCATGGAAACAAAGATGCTGAGCGGTTAGACAATGTGCCCGAGATGACCCAGTTGTTCAGAAGCTGAGCAGCATGTGGACCATGCTGCCTGGCTCCAAAGGCCCCACGGTGACTGCTCCTCTAGCTCGTGTTTGATTTCTGTGTTCTCCTCTCACAGGGGGACCTCCTGCTCCCCATGATCCTGCTCTTGGGCCTCCAACCCACAGATGCAGTCTCTCAGACCCTCCTTGTCCCTCTAGCACTCCCTCCACATGCCAAGGGTGGTGCTGGGACCCCCCTCAACTGCTCAGTTCCTCCTCAGCCTGGGTCATTCCTCTGCTCCTTCTCCTCTCCAACCCCGGGCCACTGAGCCAGGAGAAAGAAAACACAACAGGGCAAAGGGAATCACTGAAAATGGTGAGTGTGCAGCACAAGTGCCCCCTCCTGGTGCAAGGTCAGCCCCAACCCAGCCTCTCCCACTCCTTAAGCACCCCCTGGAACACACCATCCACAGAGCCTTTGCCTCCAGCTTGGCAGAGAAAATCTGGCTTCTCAAGCATGAGCTTCTCTCTGGCTTCTTGGCCTCAAACCAGTGTTGTCTGCACCCGAACAACAAACACAAGGTGTTTCTGCTGCTTAGAGCAACTCACCCC
>PVKU01013331.1:0-29620 GCA_004027475.1 Anoura caudifer | reverse complement strand
CAAAAGGAAACATAATCCAAATATTAAAGGTATTAGCGTAAGAAGATTATGGGTAATTTTTTCCTTTCCTCTATTTTCTAAATGTTTTTGTATAAAAAGTTCTTGAGAAGAATTGATTGATAAACCAAAGGCACTAAAATGAATAATTACTAATGTGCCTCTTTTTCTAAATAAACTACAACATACTAGGTTTGCCTGTTAAGAGGCCTCACTTAAAAATTCTCCTGTTTTTTGTTCTTATTCAGCTGTGGTTGTGCTTTTCAGGGCTTCTCTACCTGCAGGAGTTCTAAGGGGGAATCTAGAGGTTTGCTATTCAAAGGGTGGCCCCCAAACTGGCAGCATCCTGGGACCTTGTTGGAAACAGGACATCTCAGGTGTACCCCACCACCTACTACATCAGAATCTTCACTTTTAACATGACCCTGGGGGTTCCGCACACACATTCAGGTTTATGGAGCACCGGCCTAAAGGTCACCCGACCAGGAACCAAGCCATCGGTGTCCCAGGTTCCCCACCGCTCTTCCCGAACCGCGGTCCCATTTTATCTTTTTACAGGCTACACTTCCCAGGTGCATTCTTTTGAAGAATGGATTCTGCTGCTTTAAACGGAATGTTTCAACCCCCCTGAAACTTGCCTAGTTTTGAGGTCCGTGTCATAAATATACCAGGTATAAATGCCAGAATAGGGAAACATATTTATTAAGACCCGAATCATAGCTTTTATAAGAAGCAACTTTAGTAGAGAGGCAGAGAGGACTTGGTTTTACTAAACTGGAGATTATAAGAAGCCAAACTAAGCAAGCAGAGGGTCACACATAGTTAACATGGGCACATTACCTGGATTTGTTGCTCAGTTCAACATTTGAGTCTCTGAATACAGGACATTCACAATCAGGGTCCCAGATACCACACAAGAAAACTAGAATCCTCTCAAGGCAAACACAGGGTTGCCCTCAAGTTACCATTATTTGTGGAAGCCCCATGCGTTGGGGCCTCACCGCAGGCAGCCCTGAGACCGCACAGACGCACCAGGGGGCCCGCCTTCCTCACCTCTCTCCTGTCCTGTTCACGCTGTAACACGGCTGGTCAGGGACACCTGGCGGGTTCTTCTAGCTAATTGGTCTAGGACTGCAAGGTTTTTTGTTTTTGTTTTTTTTTAAACAAAGCATTTTAGCACACCCTTTAGATTTCCCACAAGAAGACATTTCTTTTAGAAAACATTTTCTTTACCGCCCAGTTTCAGAAGAACTTGCAACGTGTGCATAATTTTTCCACTTCCTTTCCCAACTGGGCGGGCAACAGCTGACTTCCACAGCTCAGGTCCCTCTAATGCTTTGAGAGGTACAAGCCTAAATAGCTGTATAAGGTACGAAAGAACTTACTTTGTACACCTAAAAAATAACCTGAAATATTACATGTTAACGTTAGCTTTCATTTTCTGAAATCATTTCCGTTCAGCACATTACAAAGAAAAAAAATCCCTCATCAAAATACTAACAAACCTTCACGGAATACTTGTCCACTTACCTGACCGGGACAGCGGCAGACCCAGTTGCAAATAAATCGACCGGTGGGGATGTGTCAATAGTTTTAGCTGGTGTGGAGTTCGGAGATGTAACAGTGGTGGCTGGAGAAGACTGAAATTGAAGACGCACAACACACTCTAGTCAAATACGAATCTAAGGGACACAGAGCAACAGGACTTCCAGTCTCAGACCCATGACATTCCCAGCATTTTTGGTGACTTCTCTTGGGAAGAAAAACTAAAGAAAGTTTGAAATAAAAAATTGTAATAAATAATCAGTACTGAAGAAAACATACTTCAGATTTTAAAAGTGAAATGTAACTTATGTAAAATGATTTAATAGAGTTTGGCCTAATATCTTAAAGACTTCTATTCACGTATTTAAAATCAAAGCTAACTGTATTTCATGAACATAAAATTAGGGTGAAAGATTTTGATAAATGCCAAATTTAAAAAAAAATATTGATTTTAATAGTTGGTGTAAAACCGAGGCCATTCTTTCTCCTTTGCATCCTGAGAAGACTCCACATGAAGTCTTCTCAGCTGCTTTTAAAACCTAGAAATCTAACTCATAAAACAGTTCACAGATGAACAGAGAACAATTAATAAAAAATGAGTCACTGCCGGTCTGGCGAATATCACGAATGCATCCCATCACTAACATGACAAAGATAAAACTAAAGTGAAACAAAAGCTAACGTTTGTTGTCCTGACTGCTTTATTTTTTAAGGAGAGGACCTACAGTTGCCTAACAGTTAAAAAATTGAAATATTTATTGAGTAACTATCCTAAGCCTACTTTCCTTTATTTTGTATATTTAATTCTCCACATATTCACAAGAAAAGGTGAGTGGGACATTTCAAACACAGTCCCCTGATCGTTCCCCTGTGCACGTTGAAAGGAGACAGAAAAGCAAGGGAAATACACAAAGACCAAGACTGGGCGAGGGTTACCAGATGCTGCTGCTGTAGGCAGACCTCCGGTTTCTAAGAGACCAAACTTAAAGGACATTTCAAAAAAGGATAATTAAGAAAAAAACTGAGGAGGTAAGAGATGTATAGGAATTTACAGATTTCACTAGTATTTGTCTAACAGCTATTTGTCCAAGAATGTAACTAATTGAGAAGTCAAAATCCCATCGACACACACGTGCCAAGCCCTCAGACCTCAGAGAAAAATAAGCAGGCAATACGGAAACTGTTACTCAGAAAACATCAACTCAAGCCTCCTTATTCATCCAAAATTCAAATTTTCCAAATGGAATATAAAAGATTATCAAGGAAATAGAAAGAACTAACTAAAATTAATCTGCATTCATCCATTGTGGGCAATGACAATTTCTCTTAAAAATGAATTAGGTTTTTTTAAACCAACACAGCTAAATAAGTCATGTTTATACATCACTACCCAGAACTTATTGACAGCATGAATCCACCCACAGGAATACAGAAATGAGGGTCTTCAAAGCCCCATTACAAACTGCCTTGTAACAGCAAGCTCTGAAGAGCTGAGCGAGCTAGGGAAGCAAAACCAAAATAATCCTGCTATTACAAAAAGAAAAAGTCAATAAAGGTCAATTTGGCCAAAATGTCTTAACAGACTGTCCAAAAGGATGCCATAATTTTACCACACTTTACTCAGCAGGCACATGTTGGAATTTTTCACACAGACATAAGACTTTAAGCCTGGCTTTGTATCAGAGTCACCAGGGAGCCTTTTGTTTGTTTGTTTTAGCTGTTTGTTCAAGCTCCCAAGGGAATCAGCCGTAGGCAGCCAGCCAGGCACTGACACTCGGTAGGGTGTCTGGGACCCACCATGGCAGCAGACTTGTGTCTGTAATGACAGCAATTACGGGCAGTAACAGGAATTTGCCAAAGAGGAAGGAACACATTCATTACATTTTCTTCTTTGTCTAAAAAATACAATGGAAAGTGTAAACTACAGATCTACAGAAGGAAATACTGCTGTCACTGATAACCCTAACCCTGTTCTTCTACAGGTTGAAAAAGAGATGGGGAGGTAAAGGAGTAATTAAATTTATTAAAGTGGACTGTCTAAAAGGCATGCTTGCCTTGGCTGGTGCGACTCAGGGGACTGAACGCTGGCCTGTGCAACAAAGGGTTGGTGGTTCGATTCCCAGTCAGGGTACATGTCTGGGTTGCGGGCCAGGTCCCCAGTAGGGGCTGCGTGAGAGGCAACCACACACTGATGTTTCTCTCCCTGTCTTTCTCCCTCCTTCCCTCCCCTCTGTCTAAAAATAAATAAATAAAATCTTTAAAAAAATGAAAGGCATGTTTGTGGAATGATAACCAAGTATGATTGGTTTCTCTACTATTAAAACACAAATACTATTATGTGCCTTACCTGTCTCACAGGGCTGTGATTCAGAGTACATGAAAGTGCTTTGTAACCAGTACAATGTCACAAAGATACATTTGTTTTCAGTTGTAATATAAGTAAGTATGTGAAAATTTATTCTACTTAAAAAAATGTACTCCAAATAGATGACTAAGTAGACATTGCAACATTACATTCGACTTAGAAAACATAAAGGAGAATACATAAAAACTTTCCTTTTCTCAGAATTTTAAAAACTAAGTTACCATTTGATCCAGCAATTCCCTTTCTGCAAATAAACCCAAAAGAACGGAAAGCAGGGACTCGAACAGACCTTTGTACGCCATCATTCACAGCGGCATTCTTTAACGCCGCCAAACGGTGAAACAACTCGTGTGTGTTGATAGAGTAAGTGAACACAATGTAGTGTATACGTGAAACGAAATGTTACTCAGCCTTAAAAAGGAAGGAAATTCTGACATACGCTACAATGTGGATACACCTTGAAGAAGTTATGCTGAGGACAGCCAGTTACAAAAGGACCAGTACTGGATGGTTCTACTCCCACGAGGTGCCTGGAGAACTCAGAGTCCGAGACAGACAGTAAGAAAGCGTCTGCCAGGGACTGGGAGCAGGGGACATGGGGAGTTGATGTTGCAGCTTTGGAAGATGGAAAAAAGTTAGGAAAATGGATGATAGTAATGCTGCGCAAAAATGGGGATGCACTTAGCGCCACTAAACTGTACCTTAAAAATGGTTAAAATACTTAAAACAAAAACCGAACTTACCTTACTTAATGGAGAGGGAGCACCAGACCTAAAAGACAACCAAAAAATTACCACTGAATACACATGAATACATTTGCGGAAGCATTTCTGTTTGATAATATCACCTGGTCAAACACCAACTTCTTTATACACAATGGTTTAGTAATGGACACACTGTTGAAAAAATACTTTTGATCTTTTACTCAATTACGACATCCTCCTCTAATGTTTTCCATGCACTAAATTTCTAGTACTAGAAATCCTTAAATTTAGGTAATTTTCCCCTATATCGCTAGCATTTCAATTCTTTGGGTTGATCATTACTGCCCATGTCCATCAAAAATAAACTGTTCACATTGGAATTTAAATTTTTTGAGACTTGTGAAAAATACTTTATAAAATTAAAAAAAAACACTCTAGTTCATTATTTTAAAAAGTTAGAAAACTCATTAAGGTTGAAGTATATTGTGATCAATTAATCATAACTTTGATGCATAAAAGGAACGCCAGAATTTTAAAAATCCCAGGAGCCCTGCACCCGAAATGTGTCTCAGCTTCGTCAGGTTTGTATATATTTTTATGGCTACAATGAAATTTATGAAAATATTTCTATTGTCCTGTTGGAACTAGTGGGTGCTTGAAAAGGAACAGTAACCTCAGCGCTTGTTTCTAAGGCACTGCACGAAAACTTAGGAAGGAGTAAATTTTTTTTTTTAGCTCGATCATGGTAGCAGTGACTCTTGGACATAATTTCTATAAAGTGCTTCAGAAACACCAGCCTCTACAACTTACATTTTACTACCCTGAGTTCGTGGAAAATAAATTAATGACAAAACCAAGTAAATAAAAATATATTTCAATAAGGAGCTGATTTTCAGTGTCTTATAGGATGTCTCACTACTACTCTGTGGAGAAGATACCACACTCAGCAGTAGCAGAACAAAATGAGCAGAGTCAGTGATTGGAAGTTGACACAATTTCATGCATTTTTGTTTTATTGGATATAGCAAAAGAAATCTGGTAGTTTTTTATGCCTGATTAACACCTTTTATGGTCAGCTTCATTTGCAAATAAATGCCTGCCATTTTCCGCTTAAATTTAATTTTCACTTAAAACTAACACAACGTAAAGTAAGGGCACATGGAGATTTCTGCTATGTGATGAAGGCAGAAGCACAGGGTAAGACTTAATTTGGGTATGTGTACCAGCTAAATGTGGTCTTAAGAATGGCATATTTCATGAAGAAAAGGAAATACATTTATCTGTAGTGCTTATTTCAAAGGACCAACTAAAACAAATCCAGTGTTTCTGAATTCAGTGTTTTCTGTATCTACACAATTTACTTAGGCACCTAAAAATCTAGTACAGCATAAGGTTGAAAATTTCTTAATGAATTTTTGAGTAATAATTTCTCCATTTCTACCATTTTTTCCCTTATATATGTGGAAAAGGAAGGAAGTTAAGTCTAAATAAAATCTAAGATAATAGCCTGAACTTGGCAATGAATACACAGAATCCATTTGACATAGTTACTTTCTAAGAATAAATTAATCAAGTTTAATGTATCTCTCAAACAATTATCATGAAGCAGTGCTCAGTGGTACTGACACAATGTCAGTATGGACACAATGAAAAATACTGTTATAAAGAGAGAATTGAGGACATGCAAGCACCTTTTGAAATATGTTTCCAAGCTAATACATAAAAATTTCTAACATATTCTATACTCCATAGCAATAATAAAGATATAGTAAAAATTATAAAATTGCTCTACCTGCTATCAAAGAATATCACACTCAAATCTAAGGATGAAATATCATAAATGGCACAAGAATTAATTCTCCGAGCTCCTACATGAATGTTATTACTAAACAACACTTGTAGTTACCGCCGGAACTAAATAAATAAATGAAAATTTCCTACTGTTATCCTGCCATTTACTGCATTGTATCTTAATTTTCTGTTTAGTATCTGTATTCTCCATTAGGTGCTAAGTTCTTAGAAGTGAGGGAACCCACCTCAATGTTTTATATCTCTGGCAATTTCCACAGCAGCTAACATTATATAGCTCTGTATCATCTGAATTTTAGAATGAGAATACATTTACGTGCTCTTTGCATAAAAATGTAAATCGACCAAAAGTCTTAAAAATGATTTCATGTGACACTAAACTGTTGGGCTGACTGGCCTCTGTTCCCCTGGACCGGATCTGGTTTTTGGCCAGATTCCACCAAAAAGGGGAGAACCAGAGGGGCTCCCATTGGGCCCGTAACTTTGAAAAGGACCATGAGTCACTGATGAGAATGTGAGGGCTTGGAGGCTCCGGGCAGGCAATAACTTGCCGAGGTCTCATCGCTCTTTATGGTGGACTTGAGGCTCTAGTCCAAGTCGGCCTGATGCCCAGAGCCCGCGGCCCTTCATACCGCGGCCGGTCCTGATGAGGACACACGGAGCGCACCTGCGGTCCTCCCTCACACACCGCAAAATGCGTCCTTTCCCTCCTTTCTCCACTGATTTTCTACCTTACCGCCGGTCATTTCTGCTTTATAAGAGAAAGTGCGACAATATTCTATATATAATGATATTTGTTTAGGACCTATACTTAAGTTCATTATTTCAGCTAGCTAGAGAAATTTAGCATATGGTGAACTGTGTTGGAAAAAATAAAACACAGACATAATTTTAGGAAAGAACGAATGACCATAGAGCAGGGGTGTCGAACTCATTTTCAACGGGGGCCACATCAGCCTCGCAGTTGCCTTCAAAGGGCCGGATGTCATTTTAGGACTGTGTAGGTGTGACTGCTCCTTAACCAGGGGCAAGGAGTTCTGCATCCGGTCCTTTGAAGGCAACCACCAGGCTGATGTGGCCCGCGGTGAAAATGAGTTTGACGCCCTTGCCATAGAGTAACCCACCCTAAATTTTGTAAAGTGCTACAACCAATCTGAGGGCTGATGCCCACGGCAAATGGAAAGGTTTACTTCCAAGATGTGAACAGCAAGGTATCAAAAGAGAAAATCTTTGACATTTCTTACTCACAACAATAAGCTCTACATAGTTCTGATAATAAGTGCTAGCTAGAAAAATAAACAACAAAAACAAAACGCAGATGTGAAAAAACTCTCTTTCAGATAATTTTAATTACAATAGACTTATCCTGCGTTTCCTGCACCCTCAAAAGTTAGTAAACCCATATGTAAAACAAACTCAATTTCTCTCTTTTGTTCTATGAAATCATAGAAACAGACAATATACAAAGGTTCATAAAATGTGCATAAAATTTCAAAAATAAATAGCAGTGTCTTTAAGTCACTAAATATAAAGGGCATATACATCTTTTATAAAAGACATTTGAAATGCTTCATTTCATGCATCTACTTGACCTAGATGTTAGAATAAGTTTATACTGCTACTAGAAGACACAGTTAACAGTTTTAAGTAATTAATTTCATTATAAAATCATTGTTTAGCACTTCTGTCAAATGACATAGGGAAATCTTTTGAGTAGTAAACAAAGGGAAAAACCTTTGATTTCTAAAATCTAAAAGATATCTGTCTGTCTGTCTATCTATCTATCTATCTATCTATCTTTAAGAGAGATTGTTAGTCTCTTGATCCAAGAAGATCAAACTAAGATAAAACCATTTATTTATATCAGTCACCTTGGGAGACAAAAAATATATATATGATGTAAAAACACGGATGTGTAAAATGGACAGAATCAGTTTTAAATGTTCTTAATACCAAATGTGACTCTTAAGAGTGTTTTTTTTGCATTTTTAGTGATAACCAAATGCAAAAAAAGGCACTCAATATAGTACTCACCCTTCACTTAAGTTCCCAGGTAAGCACAAACATACAAAAAAGAAAGCAGTTAACTACTATAGTTCATTTATTTTAAAAATACGGGACAAGCAAAAGACAAGTTCATATGTGGTCTCAGCCAATTCAGAAAGGAAATCTGACAAGCATAAAATGATTTTAAAGGAGAGAGAAAAATGATTCTCAGAAAAAGATAATTCTTAGAAATGTAACTCAGCCTACATAGCTAGAATTTCCAAAATTAGCTTGGAACAGCCACAAGGGGGCGAATTTAGATTTGACATGAGGGCTAAGGGAACCTACCCTAGAAGGCTGCCCATCCCGTGACTGCAGCCCTGGCGGACGGGAGGGGCACAGGGGCGGGGCAAGCGGGGACCTATCTGTGCAGTGTGCAGGGGAACCGGAGGGGGAAGAACGCTGAGCTGAATTTTCACTGCTGTGCGGCCCTCACCTCAGCGCCCAAGGCAGAGGCTGTGACCCTTGGGGGCAGGCATACTGCACTTCCTCAGCTAAAGAGGTTGCCGAAGGAGCAGGGACTTTTCTTAGGCTTCCTGCCTCCGTTTTCTTAAGTCCTACGCGACTCACTTAACTTCCAGATACCCTAGGACAGGGTGGCCCCAGCAATAGCTGGAAGTGAGCATCTTCTGTTGTGACTTAATATACTCTCCTGTTTTATTTATTTATTTTTTAATTGACATTAATCTCTCCACAGAAGGCCACACAGATGCTGGGGCAGACCCTGGGTTGTGGCAACAAACCTGCTAAAACCCCTGAGGGGCCCACCACTCCAAATAGCTCTGCTGTGACAGCCGAAGAGGTTCCTACCCTATTGTTTATCATGGAAAATTTAAAGCATGCAATAATTTTACACTAACTTGGAAAAGATGACAGAAGGAACACGTAGCTAATTAAAACAACGAACAGAAAAGTAACGTCGACGTACGAGTCTAGCTTCTGGGAGGACGCCAACAGAAAAATGCAGAAAGGAGCTGCATTTGGATAGCTGTGTCATAGGTCAAATTCATGATCAGCCTACAGCCCTGCCTGCAACGATCAGTTCTTAGGTTGTCCCTGCTAAGCTCTACGGTCAGTCTAAATGGAATAAACATAGAGCCACGACGACCCACAAAGACACTGTAAGCTGACTCTGTACAGGAAGCTACGCTAAGTGCTGAGGTAGAGATAACGAAGTATAAAATAGTCCCTGACCTTTAGAATCAGAAAATCGATTTAAACCACGTGTGTGTGTGTGGGGGGGGGGGGGACAGCCACAACACAGGAACGCAGGGCAGTGCATGATCAAGGCAGGTTTCCATGAGAAACCCAGGATGTGTGAGATTTACACAGACAGAGATAAGGGGGGCAGGCACTCGAGACTAGTGGAATTATCATCTGTGCAAGGCAAGAAGAAGGGAAATCACTGGCTCTTGTGAATGTAGACGTTTGACAGCTGCAAGAGCAAAGAAAGGGAATAGAACCTGGACATTTTTTCCAGGCAAAGAGGAAAAACTGTCAAAAATGTAAGTGGCGGCCAAAAACAACGGCATAAAGATCCCGTAGAACTGCACTTACCGCTGCCCGATTGCTACTCTCTCTATAAAAAGACCTCTTAGTAAAATGTCAGCAGCGTGCCACGGTCAACGGTTCAAGCGGGGAGAGTCTGGAGTCCAAAACACTGTACTTGAGCGCCTTGCTTTTTTTCACAGTGGGGTTGGTTACCCAACAGTGCTCAAGGCTGCTTGTGAAATTGTGCCTGTTGTTACTCACGCACAATGATGACAGTCTCAATTTGTAAACATGAACAACTCCTTTTCTGCACATTGGGAATCCCTTCCAAGGGCAAAATTCAGCTAGCAAATCGGCTTCATCAGTCTGCAGACAGATCGCCTGTACCCAGGGTCACACTGTCTTAAGTTAACGGGATGGAGGGGTGTTTTGAGGAAACGCAGAAGAATTACCATAAAGCACACCCTAAAACGGTAGGAGTATCAGTTGTACCGTGGTAAGTCTCATTCTCGTAAAGAACAATTCTGACATTTTCCATCGTATTTAGAATATGCAACTAATGCGTACTTGTTTCCGGGTTTCTTTCCTTCTAATGTGTTTAGATGCTGCTCAAGGGTCTCCATGAGACTGCTGGGAGCCTACAATAAGAAAGTAAAAATAAGTGTCTGCATGCTTGCTTTCAAAGAAAATACACTGGAACGTCACTGTAACTTTGCATGGTGGAGGTCTGTGGGTGGGCCCCAATACACAGGAGAGAGAATTCTGTCCTAGGCTCTTTCAGTATTTAAATCTTTAAATTCCCTAGAATCTCAGACAGGCCCATCCTAGACATACTTAACTCCACTGCATAACAAATAGCGTCACAGTGTGGTTTCAGTGCAGAGAGTACATTGGGTGAACTTTTTAAAGACATTACTTATATGCAATAAACCCAATTTAGTAAAGTTTACCATAAGTTTCCGTAAGACCACAGTGAAAAGAGAATAGGTATTTGTATCCAAGTCAAAAATGTAAGTGCCCAAATACAAATTTACAGAAATCTGAAAATACAGTAAAATCTCACTTATCCGCGCTGGACTGAAATATTAGGAAAAACTGCTACTACATTAAAAAAAAAGTAAGCTACTACATTAAAAAAGTAAGTGATTTTCCCCCACAACTTAAGTAGTTAACGCCAATTAAGATTTTCTTATTATTGAGCTACTTAATTTATATAATAAAGTAACTTTAGCAAATATAATAATGTTACAGTAGACTATGTTTTTTGGCAGATTTAATATATTTCAACCATTTTACTAAAAAGTAACTGTTATTAAACATTTTAGGCAGTATAAAGTGATGGCATTTTACTGTATATTAGAAAAAGAAATAATAGGTTCATACAAATATTCCACCCCATCTATTCCTCAAGCATCAAAAATTTAATTTCATCTTTCTTAGATAATTTTGACCCAAACTAGACTTTAACAGCAGCATAGGCATTCAAAGAATGGCATTTCATGAATGAAATATATAACTACATTTATAGATACTTTAAAATCTGATAATGATATTTAAAGTAATATGAAATTAATTTTGAAGGACTTTATGCTAACTGTTGAAATAGCTCACATAACTCAAGGAAATTCATATCACTCTAATTTTATATTTTACTTATAATGATGAATGAAAATAAAATTTTATTTAAAATTTTTAATTTTGAAAGTTCAGAATATTTATTTAATATTTATTTTAATTTTATAAATAGAATCATAAACTGTCTTGATAAGTATGTAATTATTATAGTGTAAATTACTAAGTAAACATGTAAATTGATAAATATACATTTCTAAGTGAACAAAATATTAATGTGATCACAGTGATGAAGGTAATTAGGAAGAGACAGTCCTATGAGCATTACCTAAAAAGTTACTGACTACAGTGTAGAAAAGATACAGACTATCAGGGGATGTAATAAATTTAGAAAATTATAAATTAAAAGTTTGAAATATAACTTAGGTGAAAGTGGACTTAACAAATACTAATAAACTATGACTAGGAATTTTCTCTGAGTATAAAAAAGGAATTTTTTTAGAAATAAAAGAAATTTTGCTCTTTACAAGAAATAGTCAACTATAAATTTGTTGATAGTTTAATAAACAGAATGTTCATTGTAATAAAAGGAAGAAAACAAATGGGTTCATAACTTTTAGGCAAATCCATAGCTGGTAACTTTCAAATTGTCATAATAATTATTACAATTTTCATAGTAATGGAACCTAGGAGGTCTGGGCATATAACTATAAACCCTGAATATTCCCATTTTTTTCGTTGGGGTCACAGTAAGGAAAAAACTATCAACCCATAGAATCTGCCCCTAGTTAGAAGACTCAGGTCCTCCGAGTGTTAAACACAATGTAATGATTCTGTGCTAAACCTGTTCTTTTAAAAAAATGTTATTCGCATCACAAAATAGAGAACGATATATGATAACAAAAAAGAGGTACTCTTTTCTCTGATATAATTTCTTTGCTAAACAACAAAAAACAGAACCAGGAACACAGTTTGCAATTTCATTCTTTTTGTAAGTTTTCTTACTAATTTAAGGAAGAATAATTTTAAATGAATTAATAGTCACAACAGTCGCAATTGAAATCTGATCAGAACACAGACTACAAAATTGACCGTTCTCTTCAAGGGGAGCTATTTTGCAATACATTACATATAAAATTAAGTCTGGAGCATTTTACTTTAGAGCACAGGTGGCAAACACAAGGCCCGTGGGCGGAGTCTGTCCCTCTACCTTGTTTCCACCTGGCAGCAGTGCTGAGCTCTCGCTTTACTGTTAAGGAGCAGTTACATTTACACAGTCCTAAAATTACATCCTGCCCTTTGAAGGCAACTGCGAGGCTGACGTGGCTCCTGGTGAAAATGAGTTTGACACCCCTGTCTTAAACGGTTTAAAACGCTTCATCATTTATATTACTCATAAGAACTAATAAAATCCAGTAAAAATAAATTCTTCAAATGTATTCGGAAGGAAGAAGACTGCTTTGATAGTAACGTTCAGGAACACAGAAACGCCGACTGGCCTTCTTGGCCTCTGTACCTGGGTCGCTCAGCATACCCTAGCCTGTGGTCGGCAATAAACAAAAACTCAGATTTGCAAGGAGCACAACTTTGAGAATGCCTCTGCCGTTGTAAAGGAATTTAAGATGAACAAAGTATAATTAGTAGTATCTCGAGTTGCTTATTTTAAAAAAATGCCAAAGTCAATAGACCAATCAGATGGAATCACCCACCCAAGGGCCCAAGTCATCAGCCTGCGAAAGCTAACAGGTAGCAGCCACATGTCAGGATTACCGCGTCAGCAGTGGGGCAGTCTTTAAAAGGAGACTTGTCTTTACCGGCAGTTCTCAGATCAACCAGAATTCCTGACATCAAAACCTAGGACGTTTTTTATAAATGGAAATATTTTAAACTTGGAATGGGCACACACACACCAAACAGGAAATACTATTTTGAAAATCCTTTTCTTGAAAGAAATTCCTAAATAATTTTGAGTCTAGGATCAAAAAGGAAGCATCCAGATGTCTAAAATATCTAAAATTTAAATGCTTTAGATTCTAAAGCATCATTACGGGAGGGGTGTTGGAAAGCTGGGTGAAAAAGGTGAAGGGATTAAGCAAAAAAACCAAAAACAAAAAAACAAACAAACAAACGAAAACCTCACAGACACAGAAAACAGTATGGTGATTGATTACCACAGGGGAAAGGGGGTGGGGGGTAAAGAGAGTAAAGAGGAGGATAAATGGTGACAGACGAAGACCTGACTTTGGGTGGTAAACAGACAATACAATATACAGATGATATATTATAGAATAGTACACCTTAAACTTATATAATTTTATTAACCAATGGCAATACATTCAATACAAATCCAAATAGGAAAAAAGTAACCAAGAGATCATTAAAATGTTTGATCATCAGATGTAAGAAGCCAATTGAAAGTGCTGAGAAGAAACAGCTCATGTCTGGTACCATATTAACTTCTTGCCCCAAACAGAAATTTTGAATGTGTTTAAAAAAAAAATTTTGCCCTGGCTGGTGTGGCTCAGTAGATTGAGTGCAAGCCTGTGAACCACAAGGTTGCCGGTTCGATTCCCAGTCAGTGCACATGCCTGGGCTGCAAGCCAGGTCCCCAGTTGGGGCACACAAGAGGCAACCACACATCGATATTTTTCTCCATCTCTTTCTCCCTCCTTTCCCCTCTCCCTTCCCCTCTCTAAAAATAAATAAAATTTTTAAAGAATCACTGATATGCATAAATCATTTAAATGCACTTATGACATTACACGCAAATTTGAAAAGGGCTACAGATGTCCACACCGGTATTTACCATGCATTTTCTAACCTAAAAAAACATCCATTAAATCCTTCCGTTCTATCTGGCTGCAAGAGGAATTCGAATCCTTTTCGGTTACTAGCAGCCTAGCACCCCCACTCCTGGTCAATAGGTAAGCCTTCTGGTCTCCATCTCCTCTTTCACCCTCCTCCTCATTTGTCGTCGTCGTTTATGGTCACGGCTAGATTTGGTGCCATGGCGGCCACAGAGAAGCCTAGCGGACAACAGAAGCTAATCTCGAAGGTGTTAAACCGAGCCCACTAAAAGCCCTTCTGACCCAACTCTAGCTCAATTCTGGTCTAACACCATTTCAAGGGTTAACCAGAGAGCAGCCTGGACCTGCCTCCACTGTCAGAGGGGACAAGATTCCCCAGTTCGACTAGAAGTCTTCATCAGACCTGTGGGAAGGGGCTCTAAGTAAGAATCAGGGAGTGTGGGAGGCTCCGTTACTCAGGATCCCAACAGAAACACAACTCAGTAGCTTACTAAGAAGTTTCAGAAGCACAGAATACGCTTGCATTGTAAATATACATTGAAGAGATGAAGTACCGAATTTTTTCATGAGGAGTTAATTTTAAAATAAATATTAATAATGAAGTTTATGGGGCCCTTAAGGTCATAACAAAAGTAGGGGATGGCAGATACCAGATTCTAATGAATCTCTACCACTGAATAGCTTTCTACTAGACCCAGGGCAATATTTTTACCTTAAGGATTTTATTCCCCAAATTGTGATAACACACATGTACACCATTACATAAAGGATGTCTCTGAACTTGAGAGAGGATATATATGAATATTATAGTATCATTAAAATTGAACCCATGTAAATCCTTCTTTTAATGATATACTATAATTTTCTAATTTTAAAAACAAAAACACATTAAGTATTTCTTTAAACCTTTCCTTGTCTTCCTCAGTCTTTGCCCAAACTGAGACAAATGAAGATCTATTTTCTTATCAACTGAGAACCTCTCTAACAATATATCTAGTTTTTATTTTATCCTTTAGTGAGCTGTCTATGGAGTTGAATATGATTTACCATTTTTGAAAGCTATTCATTGAGCTAAGTATTTTAACATCCAACTTTTAAGGTTAACATGCATTATTTATTTGGGTTATTTTATAAAACTATGATGTAAATGTTTATTATAATTAAATAATTAAAAATAGAAGCACACTGATTTTCTTTGTTTTTATTGGTGTTATAAAATTCATAAATCTGTACCCAATAGATTCATAATAGTACTTTATGAGCTTAATTTTTAGCCACATTCAAAATATCAATATCTTGATCAGAGATACTCATGGTACCTGATCATCTCATTGTAGCAAAATTATTTACACTAATATTTTGTCTACTAGAAGGAGCTACTGCCCAGCTTTCATACTGAAAAATATAATGTCAGTATGTTGTGAATTGTTCTATGAATTTTATTTATGAAGAATTCTTGGGCCTTGACCAACATGGCTCATCTGGTTGAGCATCACTCCGCAAAGGTCTCCAGTTTGATTCCAGGTCAGGACACGTGCCTGAGTTTCGGGCCAAGTCCCCAGCAGGGACGTGGGGCACATGTGAGAGGTAACTGATGTTTCTCTCATACATCAATGTTTCTCTCCCTTCTTTCTCCCTCCCTTCCCTTCTCTCTAAAAACAAATAAATAAAATCTTAAAAAAATTCTTGGTATTTCACTGGCATTTTAATTCTATACATACAGAGACTATGACTTTGATTTTCTCAATTTTAAATAAAATTTTAAAGTTAATATTATTTTAAAGTGGAATCATTTTAAGGAAAGTAAATTATTAAATTTATTTTAATATAGTTAAAAAGTGGATAATCTTTCATTATGACAATTTTCTTTGATTACAATGACTTTTTTAATTACAAAGACAGAAAACTTACATATTCATTACTGGTATGTAGGACAGCTTTATATATCTGGCTGTCTCTAGCTGAAGGACGTGTGTGGGATAGGAATTTACTATAACAAAATGGCAAGCTGATTAAATAAAAATAGTTCCTGCCAAGTATGATAAAGAAGTCCACTATTGTTTTTGCTTATCACATGGTCCCAGAAAAATCACTCATGTGCCACTACTACATTTTTAAAAAATATTACTTTATATATGAAAATTCCTCAACTTCATCAGGGAGGCAAAAATCAATGTAGTGGAACTACATCAGAATTCGCCCCATTCACAGCCCTCCTTGTGTACTTGGAATATGTTGGAATCTAGAAGAACAAGCAGGAAGAACAATTCAAATGCTCTGATTATCATTCTACGAATATCTTTTCATAGATGAAACATTTCTTTTAACATTATTCAAGGCTTCCTTTTGATTTAAGCTCAAGAATGAAAAGATGAGTTCAGTAATTAAATTCAGTTGCCTTTAAAGAAGAAACTACATTTAAAAGGGCAGGAAAGTCTTTGTATTACCTTTAGAAATATATTCAATAGCTAGAAAAAATAAGTTAGAATAATTTCCAAGGAAACTGGTTGGCCTAAATTTAAAATGCATTAAATACTTACAAGATGATGATCTAGGAAAGACCTTTTATGAAAAACTATGGAATAATTTTATGTACAGTAAACCTTCCACTCAGAGAATCACTCACCTGTGTGAGGTCGGGAATATCACCTTTATCAATGCCAACTTGCTGTGGATTAAAAAAATAGAAAGCAATTTAATCATAACTAAAAAATTAATTTCTCTAAATTTAATTGAAGGTCACCGCATAATTAGTTAAAACCATATATCAAACATGGTTTAGAATTATTATATATTAATCTTGCTTTCTACATTGTAAAATATGGAAAAAATTGAGTTAGAATAATTTAGTACAAAATAACCTATGAATTACATATGTGACAATTAAGTCAACAAAGTCCATTTAAATAAAATATTTTAAACTTAATTTTTATTGTTTACACAATTATAGTCATTGCCATTTCCCCCCCTTGCCCACCTCCACCCAGCCCCCGCCCCGCTTCCTTCAGACCACACTGTTGTCTGGGTTTGTTTTGAGTATATGTTCCTCGTGTAGTTTTCCACTCAATATAATCTAGCAATGATTCTGTTAATATAGTTAGATGTAACAAATGTAATGAATTATGTCAGAACCACCAAAAGATCTTAAGATACTGATGTATAAAATTTAAGGTTTCCTCTTGGTTAATAGTAGCTATAAAACTAACAACAAGTTGCTCAAACTAAATTTACAGTTATTTATCCCTAGTAAGTCCTCTGTACAGAGACTGTTCTTTTGTTCTTTTGTTTTTAGTTAAGAAATTTTTAATTTAATTAATTTATCTCCCCCCCCCAAAAAAAAGTTCACCCATTTCTCCTACCCCACCACCCACCTGTTTCAAACACCAATCTGTTCTCTGTAACCATGAGCTTGGATTTTTCTTCTATTTTTTAGATTCCATGTATGAGAAATCATATGGTATTTGCTTCCTCTGACCTATTTCTCTTTGCATAATGACCTCAGGGTCCATCCATGTTCTCATAAATGGCAAGAATTCATTCATCTTTATGTCTGAATAATAGTTCACTGAATGTGTGTATATTATGTAGGTATGTTTGTATGACATTTTCTTTATCTATTCATCCATGGATGGACAATTAGGTTGTTCCCATATCTTGACTAATATAAGGGTGAAATGGACATGGAGTGCATATACCTTATCATTAGTGTTTTCATTTATTTTGGTTAAATACCCAGAAGTGGAATTTCTGGATCATCCAGTAGTTCTATTCTTAATTTTTTTGAGAAACCTCCATACATTTTTCCCATTGTGGTTGCATCAATTTACATTCCCAGTAACAGCACACAAGGGTTCCCTTTCCTCCCAATCTTTGCCAATACTTGTTATTTCTTGTCTGTCTGAAAATAGCCATTCTAACATATGTGAGGTGATATCTCACTGTGGTTTTGATTTGCATTTCCTAATGATTAATGATATTTAGCATCTGTTTATGTACCTTTTAGCCATCAGTATATGTCTTCTTTGGAAGAATGTCTATTCAGATCTTCTACCCCTTTTTAATCAAATTGTTTGCTTTTTTGCTATTGCGTTGTATGAGTTCTTTATATGTTTAGATATTAACCTCTTATCAGACACACGATTTGCAATTATTTTCCCCCATTAGGCAGGCTGCCCTTTTGTTCTGGTGATGGTTTCCTTTGCTGTGAAGAAGCTTATTAGTTTGATGTAGTCCCACTTGTTTATTTTTGCATTTATTGCTTTTTCTTTTGGGGTCGGATTAAAAAAAATCATCAAGAAGACCTGTCAGAAAGATTGCCACTTACGTTTTCTTTTAGAGGTTGTTATGGTTTCAGATTTTATGTTCAAGTCTTTAATTCATTTTGAGTTGATTTTTGTACCCAGTTTTATCCTTTTGTACGTGGCTGTCCAATTTTCCCAACATCATTTATTAAAAACACTGTCTTTTCCACATTGAGTATCTTGCCTTCTTCGTCATAAATTAATTGACCATATATGTGTGGGTTTATTTCTGGGCTTTCTATTTTGTTTTATTGATTTAAGTGTCTGGTTTTTATACTAATACCATACTGTCTTAATTACTATAGTTTTATATTATTGTTTGAAATCAGGGAATGTGATGACTCCAATTTTTTTGTTTTTTCTCAAGATTACTTTGGCTATTTGGGGTTTTTTTTTCTATATAAATTTTAGGATTGTTCTATTTCTGTGAAAATATCACTCAAATTTTGATACGGATTATGAATCTGTGTATTGCTTTGAGTAGTATGAACATTTTAACAACGTTAATTCTTCCAACCCATGACCATGGAACAACTTTTAATTTATTTGTGTTTTCTTCAATTTCTTTCATTAATATCTTGTAGTTTTCAATACACAGGTCTTTTAACTCCTTGGTTAAATTTATTCCTAGGCATTTTATTTTTTTTTGATGCAATCGTAAATAAGATTGTTTTCTTAATTTGTCTTCCTAATAGTTCATTGTTAGTGTGTAAAGAAATGCAACAGATTTTTGGGTATTTTGCAACATTACTGAACATGTTTATTAGTTTTAACAATTTCTGGTGTAGTCTTTAGGGTTTCCTCTCTATATATAATGTCATCTAGAAATATTGACAATTTTGCATCTTCCTTTACAACTTGGATGACTTTTATTTCTTTTCATTGCATAATTGCTCTATCCAACATTATGTTAAATAAAAGTGGAGAAAGTGGCCATCCTTATTTCATTACTGTTCATAGAGAAAAAGCTTTCACTGTTCACCACTGAGTATGATGTTAGCTGTGGGCTTCTCATATATGGCCTTTATTACAGCTGAGAGATATTCCCTCCATACCTGCTTTATTGAGATATGTTTTTATCAAAAATGGATGTTCAATTTTGTCTCATGCTTTTTTGCATCTATTGAGATGATCATGTGATTTTTATCCTTCCTTTTGTTAATGTGGTGTATCCCCGATTTGCGGTTGAATCATCCTTGCATCCATAAGAACGAATCTCACTTGATCACAGTGTATGTCCTTTTATGTATTACTGAATTAAGTTTACTAATATTGTGTTGAGGGTTTCTACATCTATGATCATCAGGGATACTGGCCTGTAACTTTCTGTTTTTATGGCACCCTTATCTGGTTTTGGTATGAGGGCAATGCTGGCATTGTATAATGTGTTTGGAAAAATTCTTCCCTGTTCTATTTTTTGGAAGAGTTTGAGAAGTATTAGTATTAATTTTTCTTTGAATATTTGTTAATATCACCAGTGAAGCCATCTGGTCCTGAACTTTTGTTTGTTGGGAAGTTTTTGTTCACTTATTCAATTTCCTTGCCAGTATTAAGTCTGTTCAGATTTTCTATTTCAAATCATAATTCAGTCTTTGTAGGTACTATGTTTCTAGGAATTTATCTTTCTTCTAGGTTGTCCTAGTTGTCAGCATATAATTCTTCATAATACTCTCTTAGGGTCCTTTGTATTTCTGTGGCTCAATTATAACATCTCTTCCATTTCTGTTTGAGTTCTCTCTCTTTTTTCCTTGGTGAGTCTAGCTAAAGTTTTGTGAATTTTGTTTATATTTTTAAAGATTGAGCTCTTAGTTTCCCTGATCTTTTCTATTGTCTTTTAAGTCTCTACTTATTTCTGTTCTAATCATTGTTATTTCCTTCTAAAATTTGGGCTTCGTTTTTCTCTTTATAGTTCCTTGAGGCAGAAAGTTAGGTTGTTTGAGACTTGTCTTGTTTCTTGACATAGGCATTTATCACTATGTCCTGCTTTTTCTGCATCCCATAAATATGTTATATTTCCATTTTTGTTTGTTTCAACGTATTTTTTCACTTCTTTTTTGATTTCTTCTTTGACCCATTGGCTGTTGGTACCATGTTGTTTAATCTCCACATATCTGTGAATTTTCCAGTCTTCTTCATGTGATTTATTTCCAGTTTCATACCATTGTTGTCAGAAAATATGCTTGATATGATTCCAATCTTATTAAATTTATTAAGACTTGTTTTGTGGCCTAACATATGCTTTATCTTGAAAAATGTTCCATGTGTAGAGAAGAATGTGTATTCTGTTGCTTTTGGATGAAATGTTTGTAACATTGTTATCGATTTAAAATAGACTGGACTGTCAGAGATAAAAGTTGCAATATGTAAGTCTCCTGGTAACCACAAAGCAAAAACCTCCAATAAATACATAAAAGATAAAGAAATCCAAGTACACCACTATAAAGGTCATCAAAGCACAAAGGAGGACCAGAGAAAAAGAAAGGAACAGAGAAGAAGTACAAAAACAGCTAGAAAACATTTAACAAAATGGCAATAAGCTTATATCTATCAACAACTACTTTATATGTAAATGGGATAATTTAGCCAATCAAAAACACAGAGTGAGTGAATGAATAAAAAAACAAGATCCATCTATACGCTGACTACAAGAGACAGACTTTACATGGAAGGATGCAGGTTCAAAGTGAAGGGATGGTAAAAGACTTTCCATGCAAATGGAACCAAAAGAAAGTAGGAGTAGCTATACTTATATTAGACAAAATAACTTTAAAGCAAAGACTGTAACAAGAGACAAAAACTGTGTTCCGTAATGATAAGGAGGCCAATGTAACAAGTGGATACAACATTTGTGAATATTTATTCACCTTACACGAGAGCACCTAAACTGATATAAGGCAAATATTAAAAGATAATAGGGAGAAGCAGACACAATGCAGTAACAATAGGGGGCATTAATACCCCACTTACATCAATGAATAGATCATTTGGACAGAAAATTAATACAGAAACATCAGCCTTAAAGGATATGTTATATCAGGTGAACTTAACAGATATTTATAGACATTCTACCCAAAAGCAACAGAATGCACGTTTAGCTTTCATAACTTGCTCAGGTATTTTCACACCTTTCACAGAGAGAACCATTCTGTTAGTTTTTTTTTTTTAATGTATCCTTCCAGAGTTCTTTATGTATATCCAAAGAAATGGGAACTATATAAATATGTATATCCCCCATTATTATACACTAATAGCATATTATATACACGGAGATTCTATTTTTAATTTAACAATTTATCTTGGCTCTACATCCGTATTAATACAGTTTCATCATTTTTGTAAACAGCTCCCTTCTCCTGTAACAAGTCACCTATTAAATGACACTGAAGCTGAATCTAATCTTTTACCATTGCAAGCAATGCTGCACACAGTATTTTTCACCTGTGTGGACTCATCTGTCCACTACATTTGTAGAGTGAAATTACTGGGTAGAAGCATACAGGAATTTTTAACATTAGTAGGCTGGGAAAAGATGTGGTGGGAAAAGGAGGAGAAAAAAAGAGCACATGAGTGTGCAAATATAGAAATATATTAATAAACATAAATCAGTGAAGAGAGTATATAGCTATTCATCTGTACTACTTTATCAACACTTTTGTAGATTTGAAAATTATTCAAAATAAAAAGTTGGTAAAATGAAAATTATAACTTTAATTATCTCAATTTATATAAATGATAGAATTAAGCCTCAAAGAAACAAACTGGCTTAAACCAAAGTCTCTCTTTGAGAAATGAAGAGCTTTGATTATGCTAATGGAAATGTAGAAGAAAATACATGAAGCATGAATGTTGGGTTCCTATAAAGACAATAAGGCAAAAAGGATATTGGGAAACCCATTTGTGGGTCAAGTGCTGAGCTAACTTCTTTCCTCTGCCTTCTGTGTCTAAATTAGCCTGGACGCTAATGATATTTTAGGATAATAATTCTTTGTCAAGAGCTGTCTTGTGCACTGTAGGACATCAGCGGTGTCACTGGTCTCTCTACCCACTGGATGCCCACAGCCCTCCCCCTTTTTCTGTCTATCCATTGATGTAAGTGGGGTATTAAAGACCCCTACTATTATTTTATTGCTCTCTATTTGGCTGTGACAACCAAAAATGTCTGCACTGCCCCGGGAAAGGGGAGGAAACTGCCCACTGTGGAGCACCATTGGTATACATATCACTGGCCCTCATCCCTCCAGATCAGCTTATGGCAGAGATTCCTTCCCCAAAATACAGATTTTTAACTAGACTCTGGCTTTAGGGAAGCTACTGATGCTTCCCTAAACTCACTTATGTTGTTATAAATTATGGAAATTAGAAACTAAGACCACTTCATTCCATGTATCTCCATATTTTAATATGTCTTTAGATAAGCCATTAAAATATTAATATGGAAAAGCAAAGGGACTAAAAATAAATGTCAATATGAATGAAGTTGATGTTTTTGAAATTAAAGTATTATGGATCCCTAGTGTTAGAATCACTTTGCTAAAAGATGGTATGTTTCTGCTAAATGGATAATTCTGTTAAAGATACAATTTAGAAATTCTTCCTTGACATTGCTATTTTTACTGTCCTGATCTTGGAAGATCGAGGTGAAGTGTGATTGTACTACAAAAATCTCACACTTTCTGTCTGAAAATATTCTGGGAGACATGACTCCTACGACTTGGCATTTGCCTTGGAATAGCAAACTCAGAATAACTTGGTTCTACAGAAAGGAAATGTGTTTAGCAGAAATTCCTATTACATGTAAACAGCCATTTTACAAAGTTTCAGTTGTCTGAGGAATCTTCAGGACAATCAGCCTTCTGTATCCACAGGTGCCACATCCACGGATTCAATTAACCATGGATCAAAAATATTTGAAAAAAATGCTACGTTGCTGATGTGTGCTATGTAGTTAGGCCTACGATTGTGGCATTTGTACTGAGCAGATACACAGTCTCTTTTCTTGTCATTATTCCCTAAACAATACAATATGACAACTATTTCCATAGAATTTACAATCTCTTAGATATAAGTAATCGAGAGATGATTTAAAATATATAAAAGGATGTGTATAGTTTATATGCAAACACAACGGTATTTTGTATTAGGGAACGGACTTGAGCACCTGTGGAGTTTCGTATCCACAGGGGGTCTTGGGATCAGACCCCTGCAGATACCCAGGGATGGCTGTATAAAATTGTAAAACATGGTAAGTTTTCTGCACTTTAAGCAATTCTCTGGGAAATCTGAACATTCCCGTATCAGTTATTCTACTAGTCCACATCTCTTGTAACACGACAAACAACTGCCCAGCTGGCGTGTTTCAGTTGGTTGTGTGTTGGCTTGTATATGAAAAGATTGCCGGTTTGATTCCTGGTCAGAGCACACGCCTGGGGTACAGGTTCGGTCCTTGGTTGGGGTGCACAGCAAAGGCAACCAATCCATGTTTCTCTCCCTCTCTTTCTCCCTCCCTTCCCCTTTCTCTAAAAACTAAAAATAAAATTTTTAAAAAGCCTAAAAAATAAATGAAATTAGAAATAGTATTTAAAAATGTGATGAACACCTTATTGGTAACATTTGCTGAACACCCAGTGTGGTTGTATTTTATAAATGACATTCTGGGAAGTCTTCCATACACTCTTTAGGCAAATGGTACTAACCACAGGATAGCTATTGAGTATGAGTTCACAGACATACACACCACATGGGTCCTAACTGGAAGAGAAAGCTTTGTATATTTGTCAAATACTTTTGCATTAACCAATCATAAGCACACCATTACAGACTGATAGTTAAACAATTAGTGTTGAAATTATGCACAGTAGAATTTAAGTGTGAAAGAAAACACAAATGGCTGTGGTTATCCATTGTGATGTAATATCCACTCTACTAAAATAATTTTGTAAATTAGTGTCTAGTCTATAAAACATTAATCATGCTTAAATAAAGGTAAAATATTTATTATTCAGTTACTTAAAGACAGGCTCTCAAAGCGATGTCTGATTTCTGTAACTGTCATTCACAACAGCCTGAAGTGGGCCTAACATCAGTAGACACAAAATAAGATTGTACATATAAAATTAGAAGGAATGGATAAATGAGTGCCCCTTTGCTCATGGAGACCTTGAGTTGAGCTTAGTAAGCTGACTAGATCCATGTACGCTCCGGACTGACACATGTCCCACACTCGGGAAAGCTGGGAAGCATGTGTGCCAGGGATTAACAGAACAATGAAACAGTCTTCTGCTCTGGGTACTTAAGCACAGTTGTATTTCCACAGAAAGAAACTAAGCAAGTTTACTAGATTATATTGATAAGTATGGTTAAGCCACGGGAAAAATTCTATGATATTCAAAACACAGAACCTGTGCACCAGCAAAAGCTTCAAGCAATCCCATCCTTTCTTAAAGACCACCAACATCAAATAAATCCACAAGGAAATACACATGAACATGCTTTAACATATACATGTATTTTACAAATGCATTTGTAAATATATATTTATTTATATATGTATTTAATACGTAATGTATAAAGTTAGTCTTCACCTTTTGTTTCCCATTTTCTATAAAATACTTTTATGCTAATTATAATCTATAAGGATCAAAGTGAAGAGACAGAATTTTACAACACTGCTTTGGTCTCAGAATTTGAATTTGGCAATTATTACTCCTGTAAATAAGTGAGATTTGAAGAATAACATATGGACTAGAGTGCTTCTGAAACCATGTATATAAACTGCTTCTTGTGCTATGTTCTCAAAATTGCAAAAATTACAAAAACACGATCTGAATGTCCCGCGTTCACGGCATTTCACGCTCGGCTGCGGAACTTCAGAAACCCCTGCGCACAGCGTTCCTGCTGGTCCTAGCAAGTGGTTAGCTGACGTGCAAAATCAAAACCCATCTTGCTCAAAAGGACTACGATAACAAGGTCATAATTTCCAGTATCAATATGAGTCAGTAATTGGATTTTATCAGAGAAAACGCCAACTTACAGATAACCTCAGGAACATCAACTGTACAAATACGAAGTTTTTTGACTACGTATAAAAATAAGTCCTTAACAAACGATTTGTAAACTTTATAAAATTAATTATACTGTTTAATTTTCTTCATTGTGTTCAAATCACTGACAAGGTAAGAAAAGCTCAGATTTTGTGAATTATCATATGCACTCTAAGAACAGTGGATGGACCTTTCTGAGGATTTTGTTCTAGGGTTCAATAAAAAGGAGGCACTTTCTTACCATCAAAGACAGCCATTAGGTGAAATGGAAGAACAGACTACCTTGCAAAGCGGAAAATAAACTCATTTCCGTGAAAGCTTTATTTGAACACGGAACAATCATCCTCTGGGGACAGAGGAGTGCAGAGTGCTCGGAGTGAAAAGACAGGTGAGATGACTTCTAAGGTCACTTCCAACCCCAATGCTCTGCAACTCTATGGCAGAGTGTCGGGCTAGATTATGAATTTTCTCATTTACTCCAGATACACGAGCTGATGTTTTAAAATTATATTCCCAACAAAGCTTAATATTACGTACCTCTGCAACTTTGAGAAATTCAGATACTCGCGTCATTCTAGTTAAAAATCGTTTGTAAATTTCTAGAGCATCTTTACATTGTCCTTTCTTCATTTCAAAAAACTTTTCTGGAAGAGATAGACAAGCATTTTAAAAAGAGTATTACATTCAATTTTGCTCTAAGCACATATTAATATTACTATTTAAAACTGAGTTCAACGGCCCTGGCCAAATAGCTGAGTTGGTTAGAGCATTGTCCTCATATGCCAAGGTTTCAGGTTTGATCCCTGGTCAGAGCACATACAAGAATCAAGCAATGAATGCATAAATGCATAAATAAGTGGAATAACAAATCAATGTTTCTCTCTCTCTTTCTCCCTCTCTTCCTCTCTCCCCCTTCTTCTAAAATAAAAAATAAATTGAAATTAATGTTTGACTCAAAACGCTTAGCACTAAAATCTGTAAGAGGTATTAATGCACCTGAACAAGGAGACCTGAGTACTTTAAAAAGTGTATGTCTCACATGAAACAATGTAAGTAATGAAAGTACAGTTAAAGTAGAAGAACAAATGAATTATCGCAACAGGTTAGATTCATGATCCATATATCCCAGTATCCCAGTTTTCTGTCTTGGAAAACAGCATCAAATTCTTTGTGATAACAATCTCAAAAGTTAAGACTGCATTGAACAGCATCTTTATTTTCTTACTGGCTCACTATAAACCAATAATTTATACATCCTAAAGCAATAATCTATAAAATTCCCCGAATTAAAGAATTCTCTAAAATTTCTACACTCTATATAAATTGAAACTGGCTATAAATTCTTTCTTTCAAACACTATAATGTACTTTTCAGTTATAAGAGGGAAGTTTTGAGAAAAACACTTGATTTACCAAATTCCTCATGACTTTCTAGCCTATAATTGTACCCTTTCTCTCAGCCTGTAGCTTTCTAGACAGAAAAACAGAGGATTTTGCTATTCTCTCCTGTGCTCCCGAGAGTAACCTTCACGGTCATTAAGGCGCGGCAGCTCCATTACAACTGCAGCACGAGAGTGTATTTGTCTCCACGCTGCTTTGAAGAAAACTAGCACTTCATCAGCGTTTTGGCCAGCGAGTCATTCATCGGCTCATTCAATCAATAATTCCGGACACTGCAGAGGGAGACGAGAGGAGCAGGCTGCCATCCAGAAGAGCCCCCAGCAACGCTGAGGCGTAACCAATGGCGCGGTATCATCGTTATTTTATATCCGCACACGGTCAAACCCATCTATTTTGTGTTCTCTCAAAAGTATTTTTCATTTTCTCAAGATGGGTTAGTAATATATAATTACACGAAGAACTAATTATTAAGGGTAGCTATTCATTTCCTTTTGTTGACAGTCTTTCCATAATTTTACTTTTAGCACGGACCACCCCTGCAAGGGATTCAAGGGAAGCAGAAGGATCAAGAAAATAAACACATACTGTTTTCTACTTGTTGAGATTTGAGAAGGACGTGAGTTTCTTTTCAAATGGCCAAAGCTAAAGATATTTTCTTTATCCACGCTATCCTCTTTTTTTAATGCTACAGATAAAATTATGTGCTATGAGGAAAAAAATCTTTTTTAGTTTAAAATAAGGACTTCTTTATTTTGGTAAAATACACTTTTCTTTTTTCCTTGTTAAACAATCATCACATAAACAATTTCTTTCAAATGTGTAAATTACTTTTCTTTATTATAATCTGTTTCTTTGCATCAGATCTTCAGCAATAACACAAAAAGAGAAATCAAACTGAATAATCAAAATTTCCTTTTAAAACCGGTACTTTAATATTTTTAGAAAATTTTCTCTCTCCCCTTTGGATGCTTTTTAAATTGTACCTATCATGGTAGTTTAGGACTCAGCAACAAAAGAGATTCATTCATTGTGATTTTGGGTCATAATCTCATAACCATTTCGCTAACACTGAAAATGACACCAAAAGGCAACATGTAATGATACCTGTGAAATTGTGAGGTTCCTTTGTCCACTTAGAGACCAAGCAGGTCCCAGAGAAATGAACATTTTTAACAGAGGGTATGTATCACCCAGAAATGAGCCTCTTGCCTTTCTTTCATACTAAAGATAACATATGCAGATTTTTAGTATTTGAGATGATCAAATTTGACATTTGTAACATGAATCCTTGTAAAGTATTGATAAATTCCCATCATGTCTGCTTTAACTTTCACAGAGTAACTCTCCTAGGAAAGAAGCCGGAGGAAAAGGAATCTCAACCCTGAAAGGCAAATCAAGACTTTGAACGTGGGCTACCACTAATGACCATCAGTCAGTAAGGGAAGCGTCTTCTAACTTGAACATCAGAGTTTCAATATAGTGACAAAGTGTTTGTGAAGGTTTGTGCCCCCAACATTAGGGGCAGATAATTCATTATGAAGACCTTGATTAAAGCTAACCCATACCATACTTAAAAAATTAATTCCTAGTGTTATCTAGTAAACAAAAAACATACCTGTCTCAAAATACTTAGGATATACTAAACGTGTGCCTATATTCTAGAGTTGCTTTTACAGGAGCAATCTGTCAATGCCGAAGGAAGACCACTCAAACCAGAATGTGCTCAGGCAAGGATAACACCTCCACCACTTAAGAAGGGCTAGGTCGAACTTCCGGCCAAGATGGAGGCATAGGCAGAAACACTGTGCCTCTTCTCACAACCAAATTAAGGACAACAAAGATTTAGAAACAAGAAAACAACCAGAACTCAGAAAATCAAACTGTTTGGAAGTCCAACAACCATTCATCCAGACCGGTAAGAGGGGCGGAGTCGCGGCAGGAAAAAGCGGAGGTGCGGACGGCACGCAGGCAGCAGCGGCTGGCAGCCCCCAGGGGCACAGGCGGCGACTAGCAGACCCCGGGCACAGGGCGGCAACTGTGCAGAACCAGTGAGGCCACGCAAGGCGGCTGGCTGACCGGGTGGTCCCACATTCACGGCGGATAATCCAGGCAAAGGGGAAGCGGTGAAAGGAACTGGAATCTGAGAGTGAGCGGAGCAAGCGCCATTGTCTCCTCTCAGACCCCGCCCCCACATACAGCGTCACTACACAGCGACTGGGCTGCCCCGCCCTGGGGAACACCTGAGGCTCCACCCCTCACTACGTAACAGCCGCGACTAGACAAAACAAACAAACAAACAAAAAAACCCCAGAAATGAAAATGGCTCAAACTGGAGAACAAATCGAAGCCCCAGAGCCAATTTATCTAAGCAATGAAGAGATTGCCAACCTATCAGATGCACAATTCAAAACCCTGGTAATCAGGATGCTTACAGAATTGGTTGATTTTGCTCACAAATTAGATGAAAAAATGAAGGCTACAATAAGTGAAATGAAGAAAGATGCATGGGGAACCAACAGAGATGGGAGGAAAACTGGGACTCA
>PVKU01013330.1:0-29591 GCA_004027475.1 Anoura caudifer | reverse complement strand
GGGGAGGAGGGGGAAGGGGAGGGGGAGGAGGTCCTCCGATTCCAGTGCGTCCAGTCCCCAGCCTTATCTCCAAGTCCCCATTGGTGCCTGGCTGGAAGGAAAATGGAAAGCACTGGGGGCGGGGCCTCAGATCCACACGGTGGTCTTACCCTCCCTGCTGCTGGCACTGCCCTTCTCCGAGTTTGCCCTGGGTTTGGCCCCCAGCAGGCCCTGGCCCCGGCCCGTGCCCCCGGATGTAGCACTGCCTGACCCGGATGCGGATGCGCTGGCCCTCGGGGGCCCCCGGGCGGGCGCGGGGAGGCCGGAGCAGGGTGGGCGGTTACCGTCCCCGACCGCGTGTCGGTCCCGCAGGGCTCGCAGCGCCAGGCTGGCCAGATCTGGGTCACGGGCGTGTGCGTGCTCTGCCGCGCGCACCACGAGGCTGTAGTCTGGCGGGCAGGCCAAACCAGCGGGCGCGGCGGGGAGTGGGCAGGGCAGCAGGCGCTGCGCTGGGTTGGGAGCGGCGGCCGGGGGGCGACGGGCTCGCACAGCATCCTGCGCGCTGCCCAGGCCCAGGTGCGCCATCTCGCAGAGGTTGAGCAGCAGGCAGAGGCAGCTGACCACGTACATGACCAGCAGGAAGACCGTCTTCTCCGTGGGCCGTGACACGAAGCAGTCGACCACGTGCGGGCAGGGCCGCCGGCTGCATGGGAAGAAGGGTGGCACCTCAAAGCCATACAGAAGGTACTGGCCCACCAGAAAGGCCACCTCGAAGGCGGCCCGCGCCACCAGCTGGGCCACGTACACGCGCATCAGGCCTTCGCGCTGGATGCGCCGCCGCCCATCGTGCGGCCCGTTGGGGCCCGGGGTCCCCGCCGCCTTGGCGTCCCCGCCTGCACCCTTGGCAGCGCTCTCATTCTCCACCTCATTCTCCTCTCCCAGGCCCTCTGCCGCCCCCCGCTCCTCATCTTCCTCCCCCAGGCCCAGCATGGGTTCTTCCTCGCCCAGGTCCATGGGCTGGGACCAGCTTGGGTGGGACGGTGCGGGTAGTGGCAGGGGCTCGGGGGGCGCACGGGGCCCTGGGCTGCGGCGGGGAGTACGGCGGCGCTCTTGCTGCGCGGCTCGGGCTAGGCGGTGCACGGCGTATCCAAGGTACATGACGGAGGGCGTGGAGATAACCACGATCTGGAAGACCCAGAAACGCACGTGGGACAGGGGCGCGAAGTCGTCGTAGCAGACGTTGTCGCAGCCTGGCTGCCTTGTGTTACAGGTGAACTTGGTCTGCTCGTCCGAGTAGATGGACTCGCCTCCTACAGCAGTGAGCACGATACGGAAGACCACCAGCACCGTGAGCCACACCTTGCCCACGAATGTGGAGTGGTGGTGGATCTCCTCCAGCAACCGCGTCAGGAAGCTCCAGCTCATGTTGGTCATAGGGGCGGGGGGCGGGAACCTGTGGGCCACAGTAGAGCTCAACCCCGGGTGGGGAGGAGGAGAGTGGGAGGGGGTTGGTGGGACCTGAGGACAAAGAACAAAGTTCAACTCTGGGTAGGGGACAAGGAGGAGCAGGAGGGTGGGGAGGGGGGGTGTGGGACAATGCAGGAATAGAGCTGCACCCAGGGGCAGGAGGAACGCTGGGGCAGGAGTCCTAACCCTGCAGTGGGGTGCATACATGGAGAGTTCGGCCTGGGTGGGCCAAGGACAGACCCCACACAGGCAACAGCTGACTACTCATGCCTGCAGCCCTCAGGCCCAACTCCAGGTCCTCCTAGCCTGGAGCGGAGCCTCCCCCTCCTAGCCCCCAAGTGTTGCCCATCCTTCACCTCCAGAGACACTACCCTAGCCCCTGAGAGGCAGAGGGTGTCAATTGGGTGATCCAACTTTGTGGGATCAACAGGAAATTAGAGGCCAGCCCCATGTACCCTCAGCCCCCATCCCACACAGCCCCCAGGCTACATGGAGTCCTATTTCCAGCATGGGGGGAGGGCTCCAGCTTGCCCAGCCCCCAGTGCTTAACCAAGCGCAGACCCCCACTCCACACCCTGCAGACCCCTTCATGGGCTCCCTCCAGTCCTCTGCAGTCCCAACTAGGGGGTGGGTGAGGTCAGGCATCTGTCCAGGATGGAACCGTGTCCAGTGAGACACACCTGTGACACTCAGAGACAGTCATGGGCTACTCACCACATCCCAGACCCGCTGACCTGGGTAGGTTTGTGCCCAAGAGGAGGGGCTCTTTGGGGAGAGCCAAAAGACCCTGGTCCAGGGTTTCCAGGGCTGCACCTCCTAACACCTACCTTCCCTACTCCATAGCCAAGGCCAGTACCTCCTCTTGGATGTTTTGGGAAAAGAGATCCCTGGGTGCCTGATGCATCTGGCTCCCTCCCTCTTGGATCGGGCCTGGGAGGCAGTGTGGGCAGGTGTGGGATGGAGAAGCAGAGACTGGCTGGGCCTCTCCCCTGGGCGGTAGGTGGGGAGGAAGAGGGGGTATCCAGGGTTCCTGGGGAAGTGATCCTACTTCCTCACATCTGAGTACACAGCCCGTCTCAGAACTACACATGCAATGCAAACACAGATACACACTCATGTTCACCCACATATTTACAGGTCTATACCCACTCACAGACAAGTGTGCATACAAATAACATTCACATGCAGTTACCTCACATGCACTCAGATGTGTGCATATAGGTGTACAATGAACTTACACATGTACAGAAAGTGCACACTTATGTGCATGCTGACATGCACATACACTCATGTGCATGCATGCACAGGTACAAACTAGCTCAGGCCTGCCCTCCAGGACCAACTTCTCCCTTGCTCAGCCTCAGGCAAGGTTCACAGAGGACCCCTCTGAGGGGTCCTCCCTCAGGCTGCTCTCCCTCGGTGCCAACCCCCACTCTCCAGGATCTGACACATTGCAGGAGGCCCCCCCCCCCCCCGCCCCAGGAACCCAGAAAGGGTCTGGCAGAGTAGCTCCTACTCTCTCTCCCAATACATGGGGGGCTCTCTTGGGGTGCAGGCAGATCTGACAATGCCCCCCACATATGTAAGATGTGGCAGGGGGGCTTTTGAGACCAGCTCTAGCTCAGCATGGTCAGATCCTTCCCTGGAGGTGAAGGAGGGTGCTCTGCCTTGGGGGGCTTATGCAGGTCAACTCAGGGCCACAGAGACCAGACAAGAGAAGGTGGGCTAGAGTGGTCAGCTGAGAAGCCATCCTGGGCAGTGAAAGAGGGGAAGGAGTGACCCTCCTGTCTGTCCTCTCAGCCCTATAGAGGAGCTCAGAGAGCCTTCAGGCAGGGGTAGAAGCTCTGGCTCTTCGGACCAAGTGCACCTCCATGTGTTCATCCATGTGTGTGCAGGGCCTATGTCACACATGCAAGTCAAGGCGCAGTCATCCACACAGGGGCTGGCAATGCTCCACTCTGGTGTGGGAGACTCCTGCCCTGGACCCAGTGACAGGCACAGGGGACCTCATAACTACACTTTGAGCTGGTGCTGCCTGCTGACCTGGCACACCAATCCAGAGGACCAGTCCCAGCACCTCAGGAAATGCACCTAGAGTACTCGGTGGTGCCAGAGAAAGGAAGTGCTAGCATGAGCCTCCTCCCCACACACTAGGGGTGGGGTTGGGGACGGGGCAAAGTGCGGAAGGAGCTCCCACGTGTGTCCAAAGCTGGGTCAGTTGGGTGATAGAGTGATTAAGTGAATCAGATAGCATATAGATGAGGTTATAGATTATTAACAAATGAAATAAATGGGCCCCACTGATACAAATGATTGACTAAATAACTAAATGAGAAGGATATTCTAAATAGTTTTTGCAGCCCCTGTTCCAGGAGGGGAGTCCAACTCGCCATTCCTCAGAGGGGGCTGCCCAGGGTGCCCACCAGGAGGGGGGAGTGGAACCCATGCAGGTCCCTTCAGGTGTGCCAGGCTGAGAGCAGGGGCTTGGCTGTAATTTGAGGAGAAGGGCCCTGCCCCTGCTGCCACACCCCCCAGACCTCAGTCCAGGCCACCAGAAGATAAGTCCCAGGAGGGACTCCAACAACACACCTGACCACCAGGACAGCAAGGGTGTCTCGCACAGGGCTCCAAGGGTCCCAGTGACCCAAGATATGCATGCTACTTGGGGGTGGGACCCTGGGGCAGCAAAGGTCATGAAGAAACTCGGGCATCAGAGGGAAGTGTGGGCTGTGGAGCTGGCAGTGTTGACTGTGACGAACATGCCATAGGAAGTGGGGAGGGGGGTTGGTCACGTGGGAACTCCTCCCAGATTCTGCAACTTCTCTAAGCCAGTGTTGTAAAATAAGAACCTCAATTGCAATAGTCCCTGCCCCATCTCCCCCGATCCCCACCACATGTGTGTCTCTGTGGAAGTTGCAAGGTTGGAGTGGGGACCGGCTGGTGGCCTGTGCTGGGCTGCAGGGGCTGTTGGGGCTGCTAGGTGGTACCACCACCAGGGCTCAGCAGGCCTGGAGGTGGGAATGGGTTGTTGGCCTTTTAGGGATCCAGGCCCTGGGGGTTTGCAGGGGCCTTCATCCACAGGGAACCCTACCCACAGCAAAGTATCAGAGCAAGTGTAAGTAAGGGCTGCCCAGGGATCCTGGATGAGGTTTGAGAGGGGGACCTGGGTGCCACTGAGGGTCAGGGTCTAGGAGGGGGCAGGCCTTGGAGGGTCAGCAAGGGTGTTGAGAGGGAGGGGTGACTGTTGGGCCAGTGTAGGCACAAATGGGCTCCCCATGACAGCCAGTCATCCCCACCAAGAGCCTGGAGGAAGATGCCCAATGGCCTCAGTGGGCATCAGGATGGCCCATCCTGGGGAGAGCCGGCCTGCCACTCCTGTGCAGACCCAGGGGAGTGGTCTCTCCAGGGTGGCAGCTGGGCTCAAGTGCCCCCACACCCAGGTCTGAGCAAAGGTCCTGCAGGGCTGGGAGCCAGGGATGGCCCAGTGCCATCCAGGAGTGCAGCAGGTCACAGCCTGACCAGCAGTTTCCTTCCCATCTCTGGCCAGACTTCCAGCGCCCGAGGGCCGGGACAGGTGGGACTTCTGCAGAGGGAAGGCACTGCAGGCAGGGCCCCAGTACTCTCCATGCAGCAGGGGCCCAGTGCTGGAAGCTTTTGGGGCCTGGAAAGAGGAATCTCGAGCAGCTTTCCCCCTCCCTGAGGACATAGAGACCCTGCCTGCACCTGGCACTGACAGCCTTCACCCACAGGTAAGCACCCGTGAGTACCTCAAAGTGGCTGTGTTCTGTGAGGCTGAGGCCTTAGCAGGAGCCCAGACCCTGCCCCCACCCGCACACCTGCTGAGGAGCCCTGGGGGGCACAGACCTCAGCAGGCTTGGTGCTGCCTGCCCACCTCCCGACCGGACCTTAGCACTCATCTCAGGTCTCTCAGCTCTGCAGTAATTCCATGGGGTTCTGTCTTGCCAGGTCCCTCCCTGGGACACTTGACTCCCGTTCTGGAGGTCCCAGTTGTATTTTAACTAGGCTCCCTGGCCACCCAGGACCCAAACCCCAGGCCTAGGGACTGTGCCACAAAGGCACTGAAGCTCCTATGTGCATGACAGCTGCCACCCCACCCCCCCAGCAGCCCAAGGAGGGTTGTAGGCCTTCAGATTGGGCCCCAGGGAACCTGGGCTCTCCACCAAAGCCCTCATCCTCACAAGGCCCACAAGGCTGGCCTCTGGTGTTTGGACTCGTATTTGCATTCCCTTCTGGGAAGCTCCTTTCGCATTAGGATGGGGAGGCGCCCTCACCATGTGCTCAGCAGATGCGGGGGGGAGGGGGGATGAGTACAACTAAGGCCTCAGGACCCTGTTCCCTCCCAGGGATGGAAGGTGACAGTAGCTGGGCTGTGAGAGACTCCAAAGGGGCAGAGAGCATACTGACTCTGGGGCCCCTCTCCACTGCAACTGAGTTGGGAAGTGAGGAGAGTTCCTCCTGAAGGGGTGGAGGTGGGCCTGGGGAGAGTCTCGGTGGCACAGCCCAGACAGCTCCAGTTGCCAGGCCTGTGAATTCTCTGGATCTTCCCAGGCACTGGTGGCTCAGGGTAGGGTGCAGGGCCCACCACCCAGCCCTGCAGGGTGCCCATGTTCTCCATACCTCCTACCCCTCTTCTCAAACTGCTGTAGGTAAAGCCACTGCAGCCAGCATCCTGCCACCTTTCTCAGTGTAATGGGACATGCTCACCCCTTTCTCTCTGCACCCCACACCCCACCACATCCACCTGCTCCATCCACCACGGCCCAGCACACCACAGGCCCCAAGCAGACGGGGAAGGAAGGCACTCTGCCCCATGCAGCAGCCCCGACCACTCCTGGACCAGCCTCTGCCCCTTGCCAAGCCCTCTGCCCACTCCCGCTCCCCTTCCTTCCCCTGGCAACCCAGTCAACTCACCGTGTCTGGGGCACACTGGGGGCCCCTCCTGGGTCTGTTCTCTCTGCTGACCTGTGGGGCCCGGACCTAAAGACCTGACCCATGAAGACTAAAAGAAGTCCCAGGCTGGGCACAGGCTGGTTGAAGCTAGGTCAGGAACAGTGTGGAGGGCAGAGAAGTGTACCTCTCCTGGCTTGACTGCCTTGTATTGGGTGGGGCTCCCAGATCTCCCCCACGTTTGAAGAGCCTGAGGCCCCAGCCTCTGGACACATGACAGCTGCCTGGCTAGTGTGGGCTGGCCAGTCCTGCACAGCCCAAGGGGCCCCAGCTATTATGGAGATGCTGGGCACAGCCCTTCCCTCCTGCTCACCAGCTGGCCTGAGCAGCTTCTGCAACTCTGTCTCCCCTCACTCTTGTACTTTGTGATCCTAGAAGACCCTACTGGTCAGGACCTATGGATGAGCAGTGGGCTTGAGACAGACCCCTAGAATAAAATATCTGGCCAGGCCGAGCACCTGTCACCATCTGGGGACAGCTATTTCCGGGGAGGCCAGACCAGCCTGAGACCAAGCCCTGAGGGGGGAGTGATAACTACCCAGCCCTACAGGGCACCCCACACCTGGTCCCCTTGACAGTATCCTACCTTTTTCAGGCCAGAAAATGTAAGTCTGCGAGCTCTTCCACCTGCTGGCTGGTCAGACACTGGCTTCCAAGGGTGTGCACCCGGCAGTCCCGAACCCGACCCAGGGCCACCTCTCACCACCAAGCACAATGCAGGGGGAGGGCCTTCAAGGGCCCCATTGTTCCCCTCAAGGCCCAGGGTCTGAATCCCTGATTGTCCCTGGAGCTGTACGGGGCCAAGAGAAAGAAGGGGCCTCCTCCAGGCTGCACAGTGGGTTGGGAGGCGGTCAGCTTTGCCTCACCTGCCCTGGGGCCTGCCCTGTACCCCTTTGCCCACTGTCATGCGCCCAGGCCTAACTCCCGCCAGACCTCCTTTGTACATCTGGGCATATGGACAACACCAGCCTCCCCAACTACTGCCTGGGCTCCCTGCTTCCTCTTGAGCCTGTGTCCACTGTCTTGGTCTCACCCCAACAGCATGGCCTAGGCACAGACCACTGTACCCCAGGGCACCACAGCTGCTCTGGCCTGGGACTAGTGGCAAGGAAGGTGTCTTCTCAGACTCCAGGGAGCCTGGAGCCCCAACAAAAGCCCTCAGGTCTCCAGAACTGACTTCACCCAGACAGCCTGGCCAGCTGGGTTCAGTGGGCTCTAAGGCCAGGGGAGTGCATGGCATATGCATGCTTCCCAGACACCAGGGTCCAGCTCCTGCAGTCTCAGTGCCCCCTTCCAAGTCAACAGTGTTTGTCCCTCACCTGGCTTGGGTACCAGGAGGGGTGGTTGGGGCAGGATGAGCCCTCAAGGCCTTCTCCAGCCAGCCTCAAGGAGCCTTGAGGAACTAGTGGGAGAGGTGTATGCTCCTGTCAGCCCCAGCCCCCTGCTCCCACCTGCACCTCAGGGCAGGAAACAGCCCAGCCTCCAGGGACCCCTCGCCCCCCCCCCCCCCCACACACACACACACTGAGGACAGCTCCTATTCGTCTCCTAAACACGGAGGTGGGAGGACATCCCTTTTGGTCTCTGGGCTGTGGAGCCTGCGGAGTCGTGTGCTGTTAGGGAGCAGCCCCACTGGCTGACATCCCAGAGTAGCAGACATGGGGGGACCTGGAACCCGCAGTCCTGGGACTGGTGATTTAGGAGGTGGCCACCAGGAGTGGCAGCACAGTAAGAAGAACACAGGGCCAGGGTGGAAATCCATGGGCTCAAGACCACACTCACCAGCAGCTCTTTATTAGGACACCAGCCCAACTCCCATAGGAGAGTGGGACTGATCGGGGGCACCCAGAAATAGGGATGGGGAGCAAGGTGAGAGATGCAGGCAGAGCCATCTCAGGGACACCCTGGCCACCAGAGTGGGTGCAGGGTCCTGTCCAGGGAGGACACAGCTGTTGGCATCCTCAAGAGCAGCCAGTTCCTTGGGCCTTCTTGATTTCCTGCAGGAGAGAGAAAGAGGGGTTTGCCCTGAACCCTGTCCTGTCCCATGCCCTTTCCTGCACAGAGATGCAGCCCTGCCCCCTGTTGGAGCCCACCTCTGAGAGTGCTTCCTTCAGGGCCCAGTAGGCCTTGTCCAGGCTGTCGTTGACAATGATCAGGTCAAACAGGCCGGGCTCCTTGCCTGGGGTGGGGACAGGGGATCCCCGCAAGGCCAGCGGAAGCTCAGTGAGGGTTGGGGAGCTGTAGGTGACAGCTCCTGCCTCTGCCCTCCCACCTCTGTCAGGTGAGTCAGCTGCTACGGGGGAGGGTCAGGGACACTGGCCAAACCCACAAACTCACTGCTTTCCATGTCTGCCTGGGCTGCAGCCAGTCGCTTGGCCAGGCTCTCTTCTGTCTCCGTGTTCCGTTGCCGCAACCTCTGCTCCTGAGGTGCCCAAAGAGGATTAGAATCTGCAGGGCAGCCCTGGCGCCGCCTCCACCCCTCCCCTGCCTGGATCCCCGTCCCCACCAGGACTTCCAGCGAGGGTGGCTGCACAAAGATGTAGATGGGCTTCAGGTCAGTCTTCTTTATGTTCCGAACACCCTGGAGGTCCACATCTAACACACAGATTTGGTTCATGGCCTGTACCACTCGCACAGCTGCTTTGCTAGGGAGGTGGGGAGGGAGAGCAGCACTCAGCTAGGGCTCACTGGGCCCTAGCACCCCCACCACCTCCACTGCCCTCTGCTGGGGTCCTGCCTCCCCAGGTCCCCACTGCAGCATCTGTTACCCCTTTCTGGTAGCACTCCCTCAGTAACCTTTGTGTGCTGGGCCCTCTGCTAGGCTGGGGGCAGCAGTGGGGAGGGGAAAGGCAGGGTCCTGGCTGTCACCACTGGGCTCAGGGCTCCTGGGTACCCACCATCTAGGGGTAACAACAGCCCTAACAACCCCTTCCAGGGCTCACTGCCCTTGCCAGCTGCACCTGGGGTAGAGCATGAGGGTCCCATGGTGGCTCAGGTACAGGCTGCACAGAGCAAGCCTGGCTCCACCTGTGTAATGACACTGTTCTGGGTGTGTGGGGGGTGGGGGTGGGCAGCTGTTGCTGGCCTGGAACCCTTCCAGGCTGCCCTACTAGTTGGAGGGAAGGGGTAGGGAAGTACAGCCTGCAGACTTCTGAGACCCAGGCCCTCTGAGTCTTCATTGTACACGGGCCTAGCATGTGACCCCCAATGCCCATAGCAACCTGGCCAGGTGAGCTCAGATGGGGCCAGGAGGAAGCAGCCTGGAAAACCCAGACTCTTGAACCCCGGAAGAGCTGGGTCCCTCACCCTGACAGCCAGTAGAGAGAAGGCCTTGCGTGGGCTGCGCACTCTAGGTCCCTCAGGATTTAGAGGAAGGGAGTGTGGCCCACCTAGTCCCATAAAGGTTCCCCGAAAACTCAGCGTGCTCGATGAAGTCCCCGGCAGCAATGTCCCGCTGCATCACCTCCCTGGACACAAAGTAGTAATCTGTAAAGGGCAGGAGCTGTTGAAGCTGTCCGCAGCCAGGCCATGAGGGCCCAGGCAATCCCACACGGGCAGAACCAGCTTCTGTCCTGGGCCTGTCTGCCTGTTTGTCAAACCACAGAGCTGTTCCAGCCTGGGCAGGGAGATGTCTGAGGGAACAGCTACCACTTCTCACAGTGTCCTCACTGAAGGGAGCCTGGAGACTGCCAGCTTCAATAGGGAGGCTGAGGGGGTGGGCCTCAATGCTCTGCCTCAGGATACTACAAACACCCTAAGTTTACAGAAGATGCTTGGTATATCAGAGAGCCCTGAGTCATGTGCACAGCTCTCCCCCAGCTACATGGCCACACAGTGCAGTGCACAAGCTAGGAGCAGGGCCCCACAGCTAACTGGCCCCCACCAGCCTCTCACGTGGACATGTGGTGTCTGCATCAGATCTGATGCCCGTTACCTAACTAGGCCTGCTAACCCACCCACCCACCCTGGAAAGACAGTCCCCATCCGATGGGGAGACTGAGGCCTCATGCATCACCCTGACAGTTGGGGGGGGGGGTGGGAGCAGCTCCAGGCTTGCACTGGAGGGCCAGCGCGGGGTCAGCTCACCTTTGCCATTCTCTTCTCCAGGCCTCGGGTCCCTCGTGGTGTCTAAGAACAAGCACCTGTGACCCATCTAGAGCCCATTGGGACCCATCCGGGCCATCCAGAGCCCATACATCCCATCCCCAGGGCCTTCCCAAAGAACCCAGCTCAGCCTGTGGTGGGGTAGGGGGGTTTAGCAGCATGGGCATGTCCCTAAGTATGTAGAGGTGTGGGACTCCAGGGGGGGTCACCAGGGCCCCCCAAACCCCTAGGACCTCACGGGACACGCTGAACCCGAAGATGCTGCCATGCTCCTGTAGAAGTCTCTTGAGCAGGGTGCTCTTCCCAGCCCCAGAAGGTCCACTCAGGACAACAGGCCTTGGTCCTGACATCCCTATGGGCAAGTGGGAGCAGAGATCAGCAGGCCTGTGGGACCCCCGTAGGTGGGTTGGCTGCAGTTGCACCCCCCCCCCCAAACTTTCACCAGGAATTGAACAGAGCTGAGGGCCATACCAAAGCCCAGCTGCACCTCCCTGAGGGATAGACTCCCTGGCACCACAGACACATGGCCTCCCCAGCTGTGCACTTGCAGGAGACTGTTCTGCGTGGGCCCAGTTCCCACTCGGAGATGCACAGGACCCATGCCCACAGATAGGTTCTCCCATGGGGAATCAGGCCTGCACTGTGCCCAGACTGCTGTGAGACTTGCTTTTGCTAAAACTCCCTCACCCTGAATTGAGACAGCAAGTGCTTACTATAACTTCCTAAAATCCATGCGGAAACCTTGCAAGGACCAGTATAATTGGTCCAACCGCTTTTCCCTTTCATTTGCAAATATCCTCCTTCTGTGATGTGATTAGCGGCATTGGCTCTTTTGTTGTCTGTAAAAGGTAACTACCTAAAGGGAACCTGTGCATAGTAAATGAGGACCATAATGTAATGTGCTGAGAAACCCAATAAAGGCTGGTCACAGCAAGGGCCAAGGTTTTTGCTCCCCTTGAGAGAAAAGCCATGCTGCCCCTTTTCCTCCACTGGACTTGGTAGTCCATGTGAATGTCTCATGCCTCATCCACTATGTGGTGAACCCCATAAGCCGGGGTCCACATCATGTACTCCCACCCCACCCATGGTGGCTGGGCTTCTGCTCCTGGGAGGGGCACATCTGGGTCCCCAACCCTGCATCCCTGGCACTGTGCCCCAGAGGTAGCTGAAGTCAAAGTCAGTGGAACCCAATCCCTGCTCTGGGAACTTCCATTAGGAAGTGAGGGACTGAGAGAGGGATCACAGCTTCCTGACCCCAACCCCATATGTGCTGGGAAGCCAATGGGAGGGCAGCCTCCCAGCCCAAGGCACAGGGCTCAAACATCTGCCATAGGTGAGAGCAGGTGGAAGAGGGGGGGTTGGGGAGTCGTCAATCCAGTCAGCTCTGTGCCCACCTGACACCCCCAGCACTTCCCCCAGGATAGGACTTACCTCTTGGGTGGGGTTCAGCCCCCTCAGTCAGCTGGGGCTATTCAGGATGAGCTGGGAGGTGTGTGTAATCCCAGCCTGCTCAGGCCTCTAAGCACTAAACTCCTCCCAGGGCAGTCAGCCCCGCCCACTTGGGGCCTTGGGGAAGAGAAGGCTATCCCTGGCCCCTCAGAAGCAGCCTGTTGTGCCCAGCCACCTTCCTGATGGCAGGAAGGCCAGGTCCAAGTACAGGCCTCTGAGGGAAACCCCCGATGTGCATGGGGGAGTTCAAGCAGCTCCCTATGCAGGCCTGGCTCTGTAGGCCATCTGGGGACCCCCTGATAAGATGTGGAGGCCCCCAAAGTGCAGTCCAGTGGCCAGCACACTGGCAGTGAGGCCCAGGAGGAACAGGCAGCTTGTTTCAGGGACACCCTGCTGCCCATCTCCAACAGAGCCCCCAGCAGATACTGCTTTTCTAATCCCCAAAGTAGGCTAACTGGGTAATCTCACTAAAGCACTGCTATTCTGAGCCTACCACACCACCCACGTGCTCCCTGTAGAAGAAGCTGGGAAACACAAAGGAGGAGGGACCCACAGGAACCCATCAACACTCACATGTCATCTCTGAGTGACCAACTCTTAGCTCCTGGGACTCCTGTGAGTTTCCATTACAAAAATGCCTTGTTTCTATGTAGAGGTCATCCCAATGGACTCCCACTCCTCTCTGGCATCCCAGCTTTCCCACCCAAATACATGTGCCACACATATACCTGCATTCCACATACATGGGCATGCACATGGCTCTAAGCCCCAGGCAACTGCCCACTAGCAGAGTGCAAACATGTCCCTGCCCAGAGGCCTGGACACAAGAGGTCCTGTCTCTCCCTCACTGGCACCCTTCACAAAGCCCCATCCTCTGCAGAAAGAATGTCCCAGGGGCAGTCCAGCCTACTCCTCTGGGTGTGTCCTCATTTCCTAGGCAATAGGTAACCAGGAAAGGCAGTGGAGGGAGGGGCCCAGCAGGGCAGAGGAGAGGCTGGGGGCCACCAGGTCCTGAGAGAGGCTGAAGGGGCTAGGGTCCAGTCCCACCACTGCCTAGTCTCTGGTCAGTGCTGAGTCTCCACCTCTCAGGCCAGGCAGCTGTGGCCATGCACTGGCCTCTTTCTCCTGGACCTGATGGACTGTTAGGCACCACAGGCACCTGAATTCTTCCAGAGCAGGAGCAGCCCCATGAAGACACATGGTATGATGGCCACACCAATGGCCCAGGAGGCCTGCCCAAGCCTTGATCATGGTGGCAAACCCTCAACCCAGTGGGTACTCAGGCCCACTGGGTATCTACCTCCAGGGAGGGGAGGACCTGAAGGCTCCACTACTGGCTTGCCAGGGATATTGGGAGGTGCCCTCCAGGGTGCTGGAGGTGCTGAGAAAGGAGAACAGCTCACCTGCCTGCTTGCACAGAAGCCCCTCAGGGATGCTCTACTGTCTGTCATGCACCTGCCATAGGTGGGCACCCTGCCCTCACACCCCCACAGCCCCATGGGCACCCCCCAGCCTCCAACTGTAACCTGCCCAACAGGACCCAGTGCTCCTTCTCCAACATGCCTTCCCATTAGGCAACACTTCCTTTCAGGCCACACCTCCTGGCCCTGAGCTCTGACACCTGGAGTGGGCCACCCTGTAGGGATCAGTCTTCAGTCAGGACCAAACACCACACACTAAGTCTGAGAGCCAACACCCTCATGGGGCACGTGGCACAGGTCCTGCTTGTCACCTTACATCCAAACGCTGGTTTCTATCCTGGGCCCTCCACACTGTGCTGGGACAGGGGCAGGGGAGCCTGTCCCACCAAGCCACACCCCCAGCCCAGCGGGAGCTCCCACCCCAGGCCCACTACCGGCCTGTACTGGGCCAGTGGTGAACAGGGGGTGTGCCTGCACAGGATTAGCTGGCAGCTGTAAAGCTCACTCCCTGCCAGGCTACGAATTATCGCCCCCCAGCCCCCCAATACAGGGTGTCTTCCTGATGAGCCTCCCTCCATATCAAACTCAAGCTCCAGGCCCCCCAGTGAAGCCATCACCTGCCCCACTCTGCAGACTCATGACAGAGAGGTCCAGCCTGCTCAGCCTGGCTAAGGGCACGTGTACCAAGTCTTACCCTGTGTTGCCTGCCTGAAGGCTGAGTCCTGCCTGGAGGCTGGCTTCCAGAGCACAAGGGCCACACAGGAATGGCCTGGCCCTGCAGAAGTGCCTAGGGAGTTGTGGGAGACAGGGCTCTGTCCAGTCACCACACAGCAGAGCACTCAATGAAGCCACCTTCCACAGCACACCTGGAGCGGGATGGCACTTCGGCCTCGAGGCCTCAACAATCAAGCACTCGGAGACTGACTTTGGCTCTAGTGCCTGCAGGACCAACTGAGGGCATTGTGTTCTCCACTCCTTGACTATCCCATAATCCTGAACCTTAGCAGTCTGGCAAGAAATGGGAAAGCTCACAGTACTGCAATAAAATCTCGGATGCAAGCTCATGCATTCCAGAATGCTCTCTGCTGGAACCCTACCCAGGAAGCACCCAATGCAGCCAGGCAGCCTTTTTGCAGAGCATGAGAAGGAACCTCCTCTTTCCACTTTCATCCTGCACCACCCCATCTCCCTCCCACTCCTCCACAAGACACCCAAGATAAGATGTGACTTCTGAGATCTGAGAACACGGAGAGGAAAGGTCAAGTCCTGCCAGCCATCTTGTAAGCCACAAGATGGGAAGAAATACGGCTCAGGACAGTAGGTGATGCCCCACCTCTCCCAAACAGACCCTGTGGGGCAGGACTTGGTGACACATCCTGGCCAAGTAGTCTTGAAAAACCTACGTAGCCTTTGGGAAACTGGCTTGAACTGGGACAGCCACAAAGCAGCCAGTCATTTCCTTCTTCTCACAATGGGGCGAGGACTATTCCTTCCATGAGAGCAGGCTAGCCCCTCAAAACCATGGGCAAGAGCCACACCATGCAGGACCCCAGGCCTGTCTCAGTGCTGCATGGTGTGTCTGGATCTCTTTCCATACAGGAGAAGGCCTGGATTCAGGCCTGCACCAAATCCTAATTCTGCATCATGGGCAGAGGGCAGAGGAAGCACAAGAGGGGAAGGGTCCCTGGCAAGCAAGCTACGAAGCAGGAGGGGCACAGACCCTACAGAGAATCAGCCTCACCCTCACAGAGAGGAAACCAAGACCTACCTGCACATGCAAAGTCAACAGGAACCAGAAAGACTAAGGGACAGCACCTGCAGAGTCAGCAGGGAGCTGGGGAGACTGAGGTTCAGCCCACAAAGGGTCAGCAGGGACTTGGAGCCGACTACAGAAGTGTTTGCCTCCATTCCAGTGCTCCCAGTGTCTCACTTGCATTACTGACACATCCTCTAGGTGCGCTGAACCCACCTCTTTCCATCCCCAACCACATCACCACATATTCCCTTCGTTTCTGCTCCTCCTCAGTTCAACTGAATGTGTTTTTACAGCTATGCAGAATATGCCGCAAAAGACAGAACTTTACAGTTTAGGAGTTAAAAAAAAAAAAAAAACCACCAAAAAAGAAAAGCACCCAATTTTGGTGCAGCAGAATAGAAAAGTAGTGAGTGTACCATTATAATTCCCGGAATCTTCTACTCAAGGAAATTGCTGATATCACCCATCCCAGCCAAAGATCAAGGTCCAGGTCTAAACCCAGTACCTAATCAAAACCCAGGCACACTGTACCTGTCACAGGTGTGGCCCCAAGTGGAGTATAAGTGAGCTGGGTGTTGCAGGCAGTCCTGTGGCATTCTATGAGCAGGAATAAAGTGGGGACTCACCTGGCTGGAAATTAAGCTCCTCAGGGGCAACACAGGAAACCCCGATCCCTCCTGGCGGGGGGGGGGGGGGGGGGGGAGAGGAAGGTTTTCCTGCATCCATCACAGCAAGTCATGGTCTAAGAGTGATAGAAAACTCCGGAAAAGCCTACATTTGGACAGGCATGCTGGCTAGGAAACTCACAAGTGGCTGATCATCAGGAAAGGCAAGTCTTGGTTCCCCTCTTCCTGTCCCTGTGGGCCCCACCCTACACTGGATGGCTGGCACCGCTGCTTACAGTGCCTCTCTTCCCCAGTGAAAGACAACAGTGCCAGGTGCCCGGTGAGGTGCCACGTCTCACTGCTCCTCCCCAAACCAGTCTCTAGATGGACTAGGCTCGTTCCCTCTCTGTTCCCAAAAGAATGTCTAAGAATAGGAGAGGGGCAGACCCATTAATCTAGACTTGAGGGCTCTGGGCCTGAGGGAAGCTGAACATTAAATCATCACACCCCCAAGTCAGGAGGGCCTGTCCCAAGCATCTGCTTCAGGGTGCGGCAGCTGCAGTCCAGCCGTCCTGGGCCCACAAGCGGGCACGGGCTGTGGGGAATCCCAATCGGGAGGCCATCGCGGCCTTCGTCACTCAGGGTCTTTACCTCTGCGGCGTGGCCCACCTCGGGGAGGGGTCGGGCTGCTTCCCCTCCGCCTCCAGCGCGAGTCCTCAGGTTGCAGGGGTTTTACAAGCTGGCGCTTTCCGTGCCAGAATTCCCACCTACGTTTTGAGAACTGGCACAGAGAAACCGACTTTTAATGTGCCCGAGTAAGAAAAACGGCCACCGAAAGCCACTTCAACATCCACAGTCACGAACAGAGAGGACACAACCTCAGAACGAGAGCGACCCTGTAACTGGAGTCAATGCACCTCTATGAAGAGCCGCACTAACCAGTCCTCCCGTCCCCCGCTCTGCTGACTGGGCCTCTGCTACCAGCCAGCTCTGGAAACCCCTGAAGACTGCGGGGACGGCCCCACGAGGACTCCGCGAGAGCGGCATCCCGGGCTCACGGGGAGAGCTGAACGCGAACGCCTCGGACACACAGGGCCGCGGCGGCGCCAGATGGCCCTCGGAAGCCTGCGCGCCCAGAAGACACTCACCGTCCGACGGGGCGCGGCCCAGGGCAGCCGCCACCAGCCCCGCCAGTGGACGCCGCAGCATAAAGAGCCACAGCCAGCACTCTCGGAGAGTTACGCCGCAGCGCCGCACCAGCCCACTTCCGTCTGCAGGGCCGACGTCAGCACCGTCCCGGTCCGGCACCGCCCCTGACGGCTTTGCGTAAGCGCCGCGCGACCGAGCGCTCGTAAAGGATCTGTGGCCTCGCCGCCAGGGGTACGCCAAGCGAGGATCGCGCGCTGCACCGCCACTCCTACGCGGCCTGGCCCGTGGCTGTCCCGAGCTCAGTGAGCGTGGCAGGTTGGAGCCGCGTTGTGCGGGCGGGGCGTGCTTCCCCAAGGGAGGGAGGGTTCTGACTCCTCGGGCACCCGCTGCGAACCTCAGAGCGTTTCCCTCTGCGGCCGAGTGGCCTCAGGCGGAGGGAGTCCTGCAGATGCCCTGCCCTGACAGGTAGGGGACAGCGAGGCAAACCCGCCTCTATCGGTCCGGAGGGCTATTTTCTGTTTCTTGGGGGGGCTGGAATGCCGACACCCCAGGCATTTGGTTTTGAAACTTCCGGTTTGTCGCAGCACAGTCACAGACACTTCCCTGCGAGTCCGGGCTTACTAAGACTGACCCTGAGCTTCAGCTGCCTCCACGTGTCACAGGGACCCTTACCTCGCTGGACTTTGTGAGAACTAAATGATCGTGGCCAGCATGGTCTAAGGCAGCCTCCGTTCACGTTGCCCTCCACGCTCAGAGCAGCTTCCTGTAACTCACCCAAACGGGCCTAGATCCTGCCCATACTGATTGGAGTCAAGATCTTTGGGTGTAGGACCTGGGCATCTGCTGTTCACAGACCTTCGACAGGTGGTTCTGATGCCAGGTATGGGCCAAGAGCCTGATACCTTACTGGGAGAGACTGCCATTGACCTAGGAATAACATGCCTGCTTGGAGGCGTGACTGGTTCTGTGGCTTTCTTCTTGGCTAGGACTTGGCAAGGACCAGTTATGTGGAAAAGCCTGCCTGTTAAAAAGACTTTTCTTGCTCAGCAGGTTACACACCGGGCCAGTAACTGACCCTCGGCCTGCACATGCCACAGTGTCGCTCAGGAGGAATGGCAGTTGCAGGCAGCATGCTTGGGTAAGCACAAGCGTCCAGGCCCCTTAGGGTTGCGGTCACAGGGCCACCCAAAAGAACGTCAACTCTGGAGCCTCAGGCTGTGCTCTTAGGGATGCCTCCCCAGCCAGTGTGTTTATCTGGATAATACACACAAGTACACACGTACTGAGGCTTTGACAGGGTATTGGGGAATAGGAGCAATGTTGAGTACGTAGCACCAAACAGGTAGTGATGGGAGTTGCTCCTTATTCAGAGCCTGCAGCCTAGCCCTGGAGAATGCCATGGCCTTCCTGCTGTTCCCACTGGAACTATCTGCCTGTTCCCTTTGCCCCATTGCCTCCCCTAAATGGGAAGCACAATGTGGTTAGTGTTGCCAGAGGAGGAAACAAGGGCAGGTGTTTTGTTCCTGTGGAATCTGAGTCGGTGTGAACATGGGAAGCATTCCCTGGAGGGCCCTCATCATGGGAGAGGTTCATGTGGGAACTGATGCTGTTCCCAGTGGGAGAGTATCCATGTTCTCGTCAAGGGTTGGCTCCATCCCCATCCAGAAGCTTCCTCAACGCACTGATGTCAGGTTCTCACAAGTGGCTGTGCCCTGGGCTCCTGACGCTGACTGCAGGCTTCTTTGGTGCTGGAGCTGCCCACCATCTCCTTTCTCCTGTCCTTCACTTCTGAAGGCAGGGACTGGCTCAGCTGGTGGTCTGGGACCTAACAGTAAATAAGCTGTGGTTCTTGTGACCAGGCCTCAGAGCCTAGCAGAGGAGATGGGCCCACAGCCCTGGGTATCAGCTGCGAAGTGCATGGGGTGGGTCTGAATCCAAAGTTGCATGAGAGCCAGGCTGGACGGAATTTGGGGGTCACAAGGCAAGGCCCCAAGTGGGTGAGAGACAGCGATGGGGCAGAGCAGGGACTTTAGTTCCGTCACCTTGGAGCATGTGCTCTGCCCTGTGTAGGAGGTCTTGAGTGTCTGCCATGTCCGGAACCAAGTGGGCTCCACAGGTCATGTGTACTCAGGTTGCCCCAACAGAATGCCACAGACTGGGTACCTTGTTCCCTGTGATCCTGGAGATGTTCCTCTTCCTGGTTCATAGATGGCCACCTTCTCCATGTCTTCACAGGGCAGAGAGCAAGTTCCCGTCTCTTATAAGGGACCATTCCCAATGCAGGGGCCCCACCTTCATGATCTCATGTAACCCTGATCACTTCCCAAAGGCCCTGCTCTTAATGCCATTTTATTGGGGGTTAGTGCTTCAATATGTGAATTTGGGGACATAAACAGTGCACACCATCAGGTCTATGTTCCTCTTAAGAGGCCACTTCCTGCTTTAGGGCTCATGTTCAGGACTCCAGACTACTAGAGTGCGCTATCTTAAGCCATCTGTCCTTAGCAGCCTGGAAGCCTCATATTCTTACCCCCCTCGGCCTCTTCCCATGCGTGGCGAACGAGCTGCTCTGACCACATCCCAGACCTAGGGGGTTGCTGTGGGCACCCACAAGAGCTGGCTGACCTGGTCTTGGCAGGCATTCTGGTCTCTGCACCTGCCGCTGACTGGCATGTGCATCTGCAGATTGCTGCGGCAGGAGGTGGTGATGGGGGCTGGCCTTGTGGGCCGCTGCCTGCACATGTCCTCCCATCAGGCTGACAGCAGCAGAGCCTCGCTCACTCGTGTGCACAGACAGGCCTATGCACGCCTCTACCCTGTGCTCTTGGTCAAGCAGGATGGCTCCACCATCCACATCCGCTACCGGGAGCCCAGACGAATGCTGGTGGTAAGCTCCCCTCCCTGGAATGCGGGTCTGGGCTAGGCAGGGAGGGGAGGGTGGGCAAGGCATGGAACTCCACGCACACAAGAGCAGACAGCAGCAGTGGGCTGTGTGGAGACAGACAGACAAAATGTCCTGGGTAAACAACAAGAAGAAATTTCTATAAAGAGGGAGAGAGGTGGAGGTCGGGAGGACATCCTGTCCCTTTTGCTGACCAAGTGCATACCCTCCCTCCACAGATGCCCATGGACCTGGATGCCCTGTCCCCAGAGGAGAGGCGGGCACGGTTCCACAAACGTGAGGCCCAGCTCCGAGGGAAGAAGGAGGAGCCAGAGCTCCTTGATGACTTTGACTTGGAGCGGTACAAGCAGTTTTGGACCAAAAAGTGACCATGCCCATAAACTGTCCTGGCTCAGGATGCTGTACAGGGGGAGGGGCCTTCATCTTTAAATTGAGAATCAGGATTGTAAATCTGCCTTGTCTGTCTTTATCAAACATGTGCCGGAGGGGTCTCTCTGAGACAGCCCACTGGAGGAGGGCTTAGAGTTGGGTCAAGCTGTGGTTTTAGGAGGAGGCTCAGAGGGCACATGAACTGTCACTGCAGGAGGTGCCTGCTGCTGCACAGCCACTCTGGGCTTGAGCCCCCACTGCCAGCATAAAGCATGGGGAGTAGGTGGGATCCAAGGATGCTGGCACCTGGCCTGAAGCTGGCCTGCTCTGCCCCTCTCTGGGGGTCCCCCAGCCCTGCCCGTAGGCAGTGAGAAGGTGCTTCCTGACATGGAACAAGAGGAGCGGCCCCATTACTAACTCCTTAGGTCTTAGGTACACACTACAATGGGCTGCCAGCTTCTGGCCAAGGCATAGGTTTCACATGGACAGAATGGGCATTCTGTAAGACCTGAGGGAGCAAACGCCAGCCTTTACATAAGCAGCTGACCTAGCCCAAGCCTGGGGTTGCATCTTGTCCTGGGCTGTGGATTGATCCCGGAACCCTAATTCTCAGGCTTTGTTATAAACCTGAGGGCCTGTGGTAGAACATTGCCATACACACAGGTTGTGTGGAGGGTGTTCCAGGCACCACTAGGGAGGCAGAAGCCCGTGGGACATGATGCTGCCTCTGATAGCAGCTCACAGGGAGGGATGCCAGGCAGAGCACCCACTTTGGACTCCTAGCCTGCAGTCCTCCTCCTTGGTCTGCTGAGCAAACAGCTGGCCATGTGCAGCTACTTTGGCAACTGCCCTCCAGGGTCTGCAAGCCTTCTGGCCTACTCAGGGACATTCCCACCTGGGTAGCGTCCTTGGATTCCCTCATCCCTCCAGCTGCTGTCCCAGTTCACTGCTTACCACTCATCTCCGGGGACACTGTGCAACAGTGTATGCACTCACTGTTCAGGGCCAAGTTACTCATGACACCTGTTGAAGACAGCAAGGCATACCTTACTCAAGGTAGGGCTGTGGAGGTGGGTGCACTGAGGGGAAGATGCTGAGTATTGCATAGAAAGGTGGGGATTTGTGCCAGGAGCAGGGTGGGGTCAGTGATGGGAAATAGTAAGAGTACTGGGAAGAGGAGATGTCTGGCTAAATCCACCTAATGTGATTGCTTCTGAAGGCAGGCAGGTGATCAAACTTCTTTTGGGCATGAGGAGACCAACTAGATACGGAGGGTGGGGTTTTTTGCTAGAAGTGATGGTGTAGAGATGGACATAGAGGCCCAAGGTCTAGTTGGAGAGAGCTGGGTAGCCTGAGAGTGGTGAAGCAGAGTCCTGCCTGCATTTCATAAAGGCGGGGGCCCTTTTTATTGCCCCCCCCCATGCATCTGTACCCTTCTCCCCAGTTACCTCATCCTGAAATGCCATTAACACCGATTACCCTCCAGTGTCCAGACTATAGTTGGGCCTTCCCAGGTGGTGGTAGGAGTATGGGGGGAGCAGGCTGAGCTGACCCTACTGCTCCCCAGTGCTTCCTTCATGTGCCCCTGGACCCATGCATCCTATCACGACATGTTTCCCTCTACCAAAGCTGTGATGCTGCAGAGAGGTGCACCTGTGGCTTTGGACTTATACACATGCTGAAGGTCCCTGAGCAGGTGCAGGAGCAGACCTGAAGCTCCCATGTGTGGGAACCAAGGCTCAAACTTGACACAGTGGTTAGGGCTCAAACCCTGTTGACTCCACTGTGGGAGCCCCCAAAAGGGCTAGTGAGAGAATGAGTGGAGGCAAGTCAGGAGAGCAGGTAGAGGCCTCTTCATTGCCCTCCCCACTGAGTACCTACAGGCCACTTAAGTGGGATATGTGCTGAGGCAGCATCCTGTATGTAAAAGAATACACACAAATGATAACACAGGGTGGATACCCTGTTGCATGTCCTAGATCTACAGTTGCCCTACAGAGTGGGTCCTGCATTCACTGGACCACTGTCACCAAGTCGGGTCTTTGACAGGCAGGAAGCATTTGTCTAACGACGAGTAGGAGCCTCGGCCAGTACGTGGGCAGATGTTCTTATGGGCGTTGCCGCAGACCACTGGACCAAGTGCGGTGGCATGCACGTCCACGCCCCTCACATCCCATGACCAAGATGGTCCCAGCACTGTTTCCACCCCTAGCTGTGGATGTGACAGTGAGAACCTCGGTTCCGCAGGAGACTCCCTCACCAGTTCTTCAGAGGTGCCTGTCTGTGGGCTCTCGCACACAGAGCACATGGGGGACTTTCGGGCACCGCTCCTGGATCCCAGCGTCACCACACAATGTGACTTCTAATGGTTGTCGTGCCAACCAGGCACTCGGGTCCAGCTTCCGCCCTTTCCAGGGTGGCTTTGGGAGGGGAAGTGGTCCTGCGTGGGTCTAAAATGAGAGCCAAGCGGGACCAGGACGCAGAAGGAGCAGTGCGCAAAGCAACATTGGGGTTGGCGCAGGCATGATGTCGCAGCGTGTGACATGGAAGCATTAAGACGAGGGCACCAGGAGGCGGCTGGTGTTCCCACTCGACGTTTGGCTCCAGCCTAGGTGGTGTGCAGGACCAGCTCAGTGGGGGGACGTGCGGACCATCGAGCAGAGGGAGAATGTCCTGGGGATCTCATGGGGGAGGGGGCGGCTTGGGTTCTCCTTCGTGTTGAGAACACCGAATGGGCCATCTCCCCTTGGAGGCTCTCCCAGCTTCCTGGCCCAGGAACCCGGAGCTGGTTCTCCACAGTCGAGGACACCGTGCAGTCCCCCAAGACTGGCTCCCTTGACAGCACTGCACGAGGAGAGCAATTGGCCAGGTGCCTTCGGGCCCGGAAGAAGCCAAGGCCAGGAGCAAAAGGGGGAGCTCGGTTAAGGGCTAGTTGAAGGCCCTGGACCCAGACCCAGGGCTTACAGGACTCAAGGTTCTCAGCAGGTCTGCTGTCTCCCACCTGGGTCAGTGATGTTCCTGGCCTGAGACCCTTTTTTCTTTTTGGGAGCCTCCCTAAGTTGTGAGCCCAGAAGTCAGGCAGCCCCATGGTGTGAGTTGCCAGGTGCACAGGGCCACATGTGTGAAGTGCCCTCCCCCCTACCGCTCTAGGGACCCCTGGAGCAGTAGCCACTCTAGAGGCCAAATGACAGCAGGGCATGCAAGAGGGTGCTACCTGGCAGTGACTCTGCTGGAAGAGGCCTTGAGAAGGTCCCACAAATTTTTCTGCCTAGATGGTAAGGCCCCTATCTGAGCTACCTACTATGCCAGCAGCTGGCCACACGTGGTACCGAGGAACTTCACCTGGTTAAACAAGCCATGTGTGGTCAGTGGCTATTGTGGCTAAACCCTGGCATTCTGTGTATCCCTAACTCACAGCCCCAAGAGTCACAGAAGCAGTAAAAATAAGCACAAGAGGAGAAAAGGAGCACAGGACCTGGGCAGCCTCCTTGCTGTCCCTGGCTCCTGCCATTTAAGTGCAGCAACTTGCCTGTGGTGCTAGGCCAAGTGGTTAAGTGGCCCCTCACACTGGGCATTCCTTGGGTCTCCCCAAGGGCCTGACAGAGGCTCAGCACACCAGGACTCTGCCCACCTCAGGCAGGACCTGTTCTCAGTGAAGCTTTGGAGCCTGCCAGGAGACTGGAGGGCAGGTTTATGGGGCCCTACCAGGCCCCTGTGTAAGCAGACAAGGTATTGCCTCAGCCCCAGATGACTCTAGGCCCACTGGGGAGTCATCTGCCCAGGAGGTTCACCTGCCTTAAGCTCTAAATACTGCCACTTCTGCTTTTCTTTGTGTTGACTTGCCTTTGTACTTAAAAACTTAAAAAAATAATAATAAAATATTTATTTTAGAGGAGAAGGGAGGGAGAGAACATCGATGTGTAGTTGCCTCTTGTACACCAACTGGGGACTGGGCCCACAACCCGGGCATGTGCCCTGACGGAGAATCAAACAGGCGACCCCTTCGTTCTCAGGCTGGCACTCAATCCACTGAGCCACAACTTAACTTATTTTAAACTGAAGGTAACAGTGTTCCAATACAAACTGATGTGTGAAAATGAGGTGAATGCCTTGGGTTCCAGCAGGACCTGAGACCCCACTGGGAGGGGGACTCCTGGTAGCCAGCAGAGAGAATAGCGGAACCAGAAATGGCTCAGCTACAGGGTTTTGGTGAGGTATATGAGTAAAGGGGGGAAAGGTGGCCAGGGGGGATTGCTTCTAACTGGTGGGTGTGTGGTGGAGGTGGCCTTGTACCTAGAGACACCCTTATTCCTCAGCCACACAGGTACCTCCTGCCCCTATTCCATGCCTCCCTATTTATTTGACCGCTGAGTCTGCTCTGCTCCTTCCAGGCAGGGAAGAACTCAAGGTGCACCACCCCCGCCCCCCTCCCAGCTCCTCTGCTGGGAAGTATGCCTGCAGCCATTCACCACCTTGTCCCCAGAATAAACAAAAACTTATCATTGCATTGGAGTAAAGACAAAACCCAAGCTGGATTCATTATTATGAAATATATTCAATTTGCCTCTAATTTTTAAAGATGTAAAAAGTAAAGACTATTCTGCCTTCAGAGCCCTGTTTCTTAACCTGTTAGGCTATTATCTCAGGCTGGACATGGCAGAAAGTTGGCCACACAAGGGTTGGATGGCTACCTGGACCTTGGCTTGGCCAGGTAGCAGGTGTGCCCAAAAGGGCTCTAAGGTCAGAGGGACAGCCCCTAAGGAACTGGTAGGGAGCCCACAGCACCCAAATGGGCACAGGTATGCACCGTGGCAAAGATACAGAACTAGACCAAGGGTTCCCGTCTCTCCTAGGGATGCTTCCACAGGTGATCCCATCAGGCACACCCCACACGGGGACTTTGCTGGTCCTCTCTCAGCCTGCCATCACCAAGACTGGACCAGGACCAGGACCAGACTGCTAGTGGAGAGAGACCAATGAGGAAGTCCCCCAACAGTGCCTCCCTCAGCCACACCTGCCCCAGAGGTGCAGAGCTGGTCAGGGGTGGCCACACTCCCTAAGCCATTTCCTGCCCATGCCCCAGGAGGCAGCCTTGGTCAGTGGCACCCATGCAAAGCCATGAAATAGTTAACAGATTTTATTCTAATAGCTAATAATTACAGTGCTTGTTTTGTCGAAATGAAAACTGAAAACAAGTATACAAAAACAGTTGATTACTAATTGTGTATTGAAAGCAGTAAGAGGTTCCACGACACCAGATAAACCAGTTCTGAGGTTTTCCCCCAAGATAAAGTTTAACAGCTCCAGCTTCTTCAGTGTTTATCAAAATACAAAAGAAAAAAAGTAGAGGTTGTTGATTTTGATGTCAAACTTGACCCTTGCAGGCTGAAGGAGTGAAAGCACATGTGGACAGGGGCTCTGAGGAGCTAGGCTCTAAGATGACCAGTCACATGTCCATGCTCCTACTGGTGAGACCCAGACAACCTGGAGCAAGTGAGCGTGCATGGGGACCATAGAGGGGCTCCTGCTCTGCCAGAGTGATCCTGCCAAAGCACCTACACCAACCCAAGGGAACGCTGAGGTCCCTCCAAGGGGTCCGTCAGTGGTGGCCACAGCCCCAGCCCTTCCCTGGGGCAGTGGTGTAAGCACAGGTACAAGTAAACGCTATGGAATGCAGAAGACCCAGTGAGACAGCCATTCAGGGACCGTAAGTGACCATGCAGAATGTTTTGTGGCTGGTTCTGCCCACCACATGCTCCAGACGTGCGAGAGACCATGGGTAGACTAGACTCAAGCCATTACTGCAGAACCTACAGTAGGCACATTTCCCCCTTCTCTGTGTTCAAGTGTCTCTTTATCTTGTATTTGTAACTATTTTAAAAAATGCACTGAGCTTGGGTTAAAAATCAACCATCAAAATGGATCTCAACACAGATCTAAAGCCCAGAGGAGTGCTGGACTGATCTGACAGCTACTCCTAGAGGCCCTGGTGCCTAAAATCCCTTCTCAGTACTAGATAGTGGGTTGATTCTCATTTTACAATAAAAAAAGCTGAGTCATATTGCATAGGAGTACCAGAAACTGCCTCATTGGAAACAAGAACTATTTACATTAAATAAAAACCCGGTTGCAGGCTGCGTCTGCACATGTACAGCATGGTGAAGCACACTGGGACCGACCATGGAGACAGCTTCTGGCACTCACACCACAGGGGCACGGCTGCCACATGAGAGGAAAAGCGAGGGTGAAGGAGGGAGTGAGGGGGGAGAGAAGAGTGTGGCTCACTTCTGGTTCCGGAGCTGATTGGACAGCCAGTCCAGTCCCTCATAGAGCCCGTCCCCACTGGTGGCACAGGTTGCCTGAATGTACCAGTTCCTGTGGCGCAGAGAGTGCAGGCCCAGCTTGTCCGTGATCTCGGCTGCATTCATGGCATTGGGGAGGTCCTGGTGGGAGGGGCAGGGTGGCATGGCTGCCATGAATCATTAGGAAGACAGGGGACCCCCCCACATACCTAACCTGTGATCCCTTCAGACCTCCAGCCCCTTGGGGTGGCTTGGTCACACACAAGTGCGTACCTGCTTGTTTGCGAACACAAGCAGAACAGCATCCCTGAGCTCGTCCTCCGCCAGCATCCGCATGAGCTCCTCTCGGGCCTCGTTGACGCGCTCTCGGTCATTGCTGTCAACCACAAAGATGAGACCTGCCAAGAAACAGGCATCAGTGAAAGTGCCAAGGACTCTCAACCTCTCCCACAAGCCATAGCCCCTCTCCCTTACCTTGTGTGTTCTGGAAATAGTGGCGCCACAGAGGCCGGATCTTGTCCTGACCGCCAACGTCCCACACGGTGAAGCTGATGTTCTTGTACTCCACAGTTTCTACGTTGAAACCTGGAGGAGCATGGCCCAGTGTGAACCAAACCCCCCAGCATCCATCACATCCTCCCATAGCCCCCAGTGGCCTGGCCTCCTCACCTATGGTGGGGATGGTGGTCACGATCTCACCCAACTTCAGTTTGTACAGGATGGTGGTCTTCCCTGCAGCATCCAGGCCCACCATCAGAATGCGCATTTCTTTTTTGCCAAAAAGGCCCTTAAAGAGGTTTGCAAAGATATTCCCCATGCTGTAGACCGGAGGGAGACACGCTGGCCAGAGAAACCTGCAGAGACAAGGAAGGGGTCCCCAGGTCTTTTTCTGTGCTATCCAGGGTTAGCAGCACAGGCACAGCTCAGAGACTACCCACCCTCCTACCATGGACAAAGAGACAAACACCTTGCTTTCTCCTGAAAACTCACAGGACAGAAGCTGAAGAAATTCCAGTTCCCAAGCTACAGAAATAGTCCTGCCTGCTGGGTCTCTCAATACACCTCCCTGCTACACTCCTTAGAAGGGAGAGCCTGGGAATCTTAGGAACAGGGCTGACATTTACCATCCGACATCCATGGTTTTCAAGGAATGCCAGATCCTTTCCAATCTAACAGTACTTTTCAAGGGGGCCGAAAACAACCAAACTAGGACCCCAGTGTTTTTCAGTTGCCCCACCAAGCCCCACTGAAACACAGCCCATGCTCAAGATGACAACAAATGCATGAGGAGCAAGTCTCCCAGCCCCCAACAAACAAGAAGCCAACCTTTTTTCAACAAATCCCACAGGCAGGACATTAGGACCGACAACACCTGGGCGTTGAGTTCAAGGCACAGCAAGGGCCCCAGGGTAGCACTGTCAGGGGGGCTCCTTCCCACCAGCAGAGGAGGAGGGGCCCCGTGTGGTGTGTCAACATGCCTGTGTGAGAACATCTGTGCCATGTCCAGGCCACAGTCTCACCACCCCAGGGTCCCCTCACTCAGCAGAGTAAAATCACTGGGACATTATCCAGCCAACTGCTTCCCAAGGTCAGAGAGCAGGCAGGCAGGGACAGGAATCCATTGGCTGGCAAGAACAGGCTCTCAGTTCCAGAAGGCCCTCAGGGCATGAGACCTGCTCAGGGCTGGCCTCTCCAAGCTGTAGCACTTTTACTCTTCAACTTTTATTTCAAAGAAGAAAAAATGGTCACTTTCTCAAATGCTGATGAACCTGCCTCCAGAAGTAACCAAGAGCTTCAGGCTTTAGACTATGAACAGATACTGCTGAGTCAGAGGCCAGTGAAGGATATTCTATGGGCCTAGTGCAGGCATGCCCCACTGCACCCACCTAGGGGGTATGTCTAGATCCCTACTTCCCCTGACACCCTGATGACAGGTTCAGGTGGAGTCAGTAGATCTCTCTACTCCAGTTCTCTCCATCTGAGCACTGAATGACAATGTGCACATCCAGCTCATTAAACACACACCCTCTCTGGTCCTAGCACCCTGACACTGTCTGTCAAACGGTGCTTTTCTACCTAGCCATTCCTTTCTGTTGTTAGCACTCTGCTGTAAGAAACCACCTTTACAGCTCCAGGTATCCAAATGGGTGTGAACTCACACATTCTTCTTTCACTCAATGGGTCAGAACTGGCTGCCCCATTGTGAATATGATGCTTTGAATAGTACCTGACATGCCCAATAGGAACCCTTCCAAACTAGCTTTAGTGTGCTTGACACTTCTTGTTTTTTGTTTTTGGACAATGTTACCTATTCAAAAAATTGAATTTTAAAATTTAAGGAGAGCTTTACTGTAACATTCCCTTTTCTGCAAACAGCAAGTTTTCCTAAATACAGAGGGTGAATAATTATGGAACACAGACTAAACACACATTTCATTCCTGAAATCACCACTGATACACAAAGTGATGCCTGACCCCACAGGGACAAAAAGAAAAGGGACGTAGGTAATGCAGTGTGGCAGGGTCTGACTTCATGCTCACCCTTGTTTTCAGCCCCAGAGTAGAGCAAAGGGATCTGACTTGGCTCTCCAGGCAGAGGGGAGTAAGGGCTTCTGCTCTACTGGAAAGAGAGGGATGTGATGCACTCTATGGGGAGGCACAGGAGACCCAGAGGACTCAAAGCATGGACCTATAGAGGACCCCAAAAAGCCATCCCTATCCTGTTTAAGAAGCTGGCATGGAAGAGACCGAAACAAGCAAGGAATTTTCATGGAGCAAGACGGAAGACCAAGACTATTTAAAAAGAAAACATATAAAAACCTTCCCTTACACACAGCCCCAGTGTCAACAAGGTGGAGATGTGGGGCCTGAAAAATAACAAAGGGTGTTAGAACACAGAAAGCGACAGCACAGAGCTGACAAAGTAAAAAATCCACAAAAGCACGGATAATTAACAAAAGACTGGGAGTATCTGAAAAATCAACATCTACCTTGGGCATGGAGATGACTTTTTTGATACAAAACCAAAGATACAATCCAGGAAAGAAAGAAGTGATAAATTGGATTTTGTAAAACTGCAAGCTTCTGCCTTGGCTGGTATGACTCACTGGATTGAGCTGC
>PVKU01013329.1:0-29587 GCA_004027475.1 Anoura caudifer | reverse complement strand
CGGGAACCAAGTCAGACCTGCAGGTGCTCCTGGGTTCTTGCTCTTACTGCGTGACCCTGCTCCCTCCTGGGGACCCAATGACCCAGGGGACGGACTGGCACTTCTGGGCCTCGGTAGCCTGCAGGTGGAGCAGCAGGAGCAAAAGGGCCAGCTGGGAAAGGCCGGAAGGTGAACCCGGCCTCGGCCAGCAGCTGCCGGTTGCGATCGTTTTCTCTCCACAGCTCCTGGAGCTTTCTCTCCGTGTTCTCGGCGGCCATCCGGGCTGCCTCAGCTCTTTCCCAGTGGTATCGAATCTCCTTCTCGTAGTAGAAAGTGCTCCTTCGTAGCTCCTGGTTCATGTCCTGGGCCATCTTCTTACAGGTGTTCAGCATCTGATAGGTGGACTTCGTCTTTCTCCAGTCGCTGAGCAGTTTCTTCTCCGTTTCTGAGCAGCGCCTTTCCGCCTCAGACAGCTGTTTCTGGAGCTGTGTTAGAAGATCCTCATATGCATCAGGCTGAACTTGAAGCTTCAGCTTCAGCTGCTGAATCTCAGCATTCAGGTCTGTATTTTCACACTGCAGAGACGCGTTCTCGGTTCGCAGGCTCCTTATTTCTGCTGCCAGCTCTTCACTTATTTGCTTTTGCTCCCACAGTTCTTGGGCTCTTCCCTGATCTTCCTCGTCAGCACATGGAAGGGACACGCTGAGGTCAACATCACAAGGGACACCCTTGAGATCGCCTTCCGACCCGTGGACAGAATGATGAGCATTTCCCGCTTCCTTCTGACGTTCGACCTGCAGCTTGACCTGAGCCAAGTGACCGCTAAGGACCTCGGGCCTGGGGCTGGTCTGCAGTGGGGTTCCCACCAGGGACAGGGACTGGCTGACTGTACCTTGCAGGTCCCGCTCCACTGGCACCGTGGACGGCTCCAGCCCTTGTTTCTCCTCCTCCTCCTCCTTGTCTTGGATGTCCTGCTTCCACCCGCTGCTTTCTTCTTGGTGCAGCTCTGCACTTTCGGGATGACGAGAGTTTCTGTTCAAGTCACCCATTATGTTCTCCTGAAGCTGTTCTCTGTCAGTCCCTGGTGCTTTGGTGACGGGCTTCTCATCGGTCACGTGGGAATGTCTAGGAGGCTGGGTCCTGCGCACCGTTCTCACTAAATCAGCCAGGTCCTGAGGCGACAACATCCTGCTCAGGTGCTTATTCAGAGCCTTCAAGCACAAGGTCTGTAACCAGAGAGGACTGGCCTCCACCCCAGGTGGCTTGGGGGTGTCCTCAGCTTCTGTCATCAGTCCGGTATTCTCACTACGTCCTGCACAGACTTCGTCATGGGCAGGACACCTTTTGTCCAGCGCCTTCACACTTCCTGACGTGTGTCGTCTCTTCACCATCAAAGACACCACCACCAGAGCGCCCACCAGGATCACAGAGAGGAACACAAGGAGAGCCAGGTTGTGTCTCAAGCCCTCAGAAATCAGCAGCAGAATCGCGCACAAGTGTTCCAGGATCAGCTGGAAGGTGGACGCAGCGGCTATGGCCGTGGCAGGCACCAGGCCCTCCATGGCTGGCCAGGCTCACAGCTCTGCCGACTGCCAGTGTCCTGCGGGCACAAATAACTGCTCAGAACCCGGTGGAGTGTTCTGTCTCTATGGTGAACAGGTGCCTAGCAACCAGGGCAGGGCGGTGGGCTGGGGGAGGGGCACCGGGAGGTCAATTAACAGCCCCTCACTTGGCTCCGAAACAGGAAGTGGTGGCATCCTACAAGCCCTGGGGCGGAGGAGAGCGCTGCCGGCAGCTGGAGGTCGGTCCCTCCAGGCCCCGGGCTCTGCAGCGACCCAGGGGGTCGGAGCAGGGCCTGGCCGACCCCTTCTGTGCACAGGAGCCAGTCAGGGCTGAGGGTGGGATTGTCCCTGGTGGGTCCATTCTCCCAATTTCAAGTTTCCTTCTGGGGGGGGGGATGCCCGCTGCTGCCCACACAGGAGCCGGGGCTGTCGCTCCTCCGAGGCGCCCCCTCTCCTCGCCTGTGGTCACCGAGGTCCCTTGGGTGCCTGCTTTGAGGACTGCCACGAGCCACTCCGGGAACGCTCCAGGGGATGGCCGCGCACCTCTGCCGGTGGCCGTGACCGCGGGGTTGGTCACACCTAAAGATCATCCCATGACCACGGCACTGTTAGCCTGAAGAGGAAAGGCCTTTCAAAGTGAGAGGCAACGAGCGCTTATTCGAGGTGAAGAAGTACAGCTGCCCGGGACCCGCTGACTCGGGCAGGCAGAAGTTCAGGGCTGTGAGGAGGAGGCAGAGGCGTTCGGGGGGAAAGGGAAGGGGACCATGGCTTCCCTGGCAGGAGGGCGGGTCTGTTGGTGCAGATGATGAAACAGGATGTGGAGGGGCCCCATCCCACCGAGCACACAGCCAGCGGGTCCCGGGGCGGCGTCCCCTGCGGTCCCAGCGCCGAGAAATGCCGGTCCGGGCTCCAGGCGAGGCGCCTCTGACATCAGGACCTGCTGGACTGAGTGAACACGGCTCGCAAACGAGGCTTGCTCAGGGAGGTTAAGGTTTTTATTGAGAATGTGCAACTGTAAGCGCTGGAAGACATGGGACTCGGGAGAAATTGTTGACACAGACTTAAAAGTGAACTTGACAGGAGGAGCCGCCGTGAACTCACTGGTCCCTGTGATCTGAGGCCCGGGGACGGGCCGCCTGCCCCGCTCTGGCCCGTGTGGTGGTCTCGGGCTGAGCGCGCTCACGCTGGCCGGCGGGAGGCGTCCCCAGCACCGGATAGGCGACCAGATCCCCTGTCGTGAACCCTGGGTGGAAGAAGGCTTCTCTGCAACTGAGCGGGCAGGTCTCTGCGGAACTGTTCGCAGCCGTCGAGGGTCTCCGCGGGAGCCAAGGCCTTGCTTTCTCCCGGCGCAGAGATGGCAGCAGCCGCATCACCACACCGACCCGCTGACTTGCCTGTCCCCAGACTCCCGAGTCCCCACCACAGTCACCCCTGAGCCTCCGCAGCCACAGCGCTCACCACACGGCGTCCAGGGTCGTTCCCGCAGCAGCTGCGGCCCGGAGCCTCGGGAGATGAGGGTGGCCGAGGAAGCAGGTGGTGAAGGCTCCGAGTTTGACCCGTGGAAGGTGCGTGTTTGTTCACTAACGAGAAAGGCGGAAGGAAATTCCAGGGCTTCCTTTCCAGTCCCGTGAACTCATTAGCATCCCGGCGACAGCCAGTTCTGGTGACGTGAAGGAAAACGCGTTCGAGGATGTTGGAATCCCTGGGACAAAGTTAGAATTCTGCGTTCAGTGAGAATCAAAGATAGACTTTTATACGTCTCTGTTTATCCTCGAACTCGAAATGGAAGCTCCATACGCTACAAATGACTCCATAGATTCACGTACAGTTCGAACGCGTCCCTTGCTGGGGGATTCAGCCAAACGCAGGAACGTGCCTGCTCTGTTTTACAGTCAAAGCAGAGACGCCCTCTCGGCATCGGCGGAAAAGCATTCTGAACAGTGGCTTTTCTGCCCTTGTTTCTCGCTGTGGCCCTCTGGGCCTCTTCTCTCAGGGAGAGGGTGGTTTCCTTTCTGTGGCGATGGTGTTTTTAGACATCACGATCCCACTTACACAATGGAGTGCAAGCACGCTCCATTTGCACAATGTGCAGGAAAGGACACGAAGGGAGTACAAGACCCAGCATCTGTGAGCTAAGACGCTGGGAATACACAGTCTTGGTAAGAAGCTTAAAGCTAAAACCTAAAAGCGAAGTGACTTCACCCAAACCCCATCAGGAATGCTCAGGGGCAAGGGCACAGAGGAGCTCGGTACACGCACATTTTTTTGTGTGTGTGTGTGTGCACGCACGTGTAAGACTTCGGCCACTTGTGGTTGCCAACCCCACGGGGCTGTGGGGGACCGCCGGTGCCCCGGAGTCTGCAGGACCGCAGGGCCTGCGCGCTGACGTGAGATTTCCACCGCTGCTCACCGGGCTCACCGACGAGCGGGTGAAGAAAATTGGTCTGGGTGGAAAATACTCAGTTACGTGCCGAGAGAGTAGTGACAAGGCTTTGTTGTTGTAAGGAACTGACCAGGAGGACCGAGCGACGGGGCATTGTTGGAGGGTGAATTGCCCCGGGGAGTGCGTGAGTGCGGTCATCAGGAAGCCCCCGTGGCCCTGCAGGGGGGCTCGGTTACCCGGCCCACGGCAACAGCAGCCTGAGGAGAAACAGCTCTAGAAATGGGTGGGTGGGGGACGTCTGGGAGCTGAGGAGCTGCTCCAGGGGGCTGTTTCCGCCATCGGCAGGTCGGGACTCACACAGGCATCGGACAGCGCGATGAGAACGAGGAGCTGGTTAAAATGCAGATGGCGGAATTTTGAGGAGGGCAGAAAGAGCGGTTAAGAGCAGGCAGCAAAGAAGAAATGAGTTGATGGAGAACCACACCACGCCACATGCCTTTTCGGCAGCCGGGCGAGGCGCTCCCCAGCAGAGGAACACGGATGCGATTCAGCCAAGTTCTTTGCTGCCTTCTTTCCTCCGGTTTCCAACGGTCTGCTTCTCCCTTCTGCCCGAGACCCCCTCACAATGTCCTGTCCCACCCACCTCCCTGCAACAGTCCATCCGTGATCACTTGTGTGTTAGCTTAGGAGACAGGAGGAAGGTTTCCTCTTTTCTTCCTGAGCTTTCATCGGAATTGTTCTCCGCTTATGTATCCAGTGACGTCTTAGTGCTCTCAGAATTCCATGCACCGTGTGGCTTAGTCAACAAACATTCATTTCTCCCAGCTCTGGTGGCCAGGCCGTCCAAGGTCTGGGGACCGGCAGATTCAACATATGGCCATTGTCTTGCTGTGCCCTCTCGTGGCTGGGCAGTGGGGGGCAGGGAGCTCTGGGGAAGTTTCCCATAAGGACCCTAATCCCACTCATGAATACTGTACCCTCAGGACTCGATCACTTCCTGAAGGGCCCGCAATCACACTGGAAGTTGGGGTTTCAACAGACGCGCTTTGGGGGGACGCAGACGCCCACTCCACAGTGTTGTCTGATGCCTTCCATGGGCTTTCTCTTCGGCACAGATGCCGCTCCGTCTCTGTCCATGTACCTGTGCCCTCAGGTGCCCATCATTTGACGGGCTGCCTCTCCTGGAAGGCGTGGCGTTTCCACCGCCACAGGCTACTCTCTCTCCGGGAGACTCCTGTAGAGGTTTTCTTTATCCGCCAATATTCTAGTGACCCTCTCGTCTCTGTGGGTAAGAGGAGCTCTTGACAGTGGGTCCAGACCACTGTGCGTGCGTGCCCTTCACGGATCTGCCGGTAAATTTACATAAAACATTTGCTGTTAACGCAATGGAGGCTATCTCCTGGTCCAGTCATGTCTATTAGATAAACTATTGGGTTTTCAAATGTGCAAAAAAACCCTACAAAAATGGTGGCCACCAACAGGCTTGGATGTCCTCGGGCCCTGACGGGCCGCCTGCCTCTGGCAGTCCTTTCAGTGGCCGGACTCTGTGCAGCCAGCGTGACACCCAAGAGTGTCTGGTCGGTCGGTGGACGGCGGGCGAACCCCCGGGCACACCGCTCTGTTGCCACCTGACACCCACTGCCGCCATCGGTTTACAAGTCTGTCTCTGCGGGCGGGGCAAGCGTGGGCCCCACTGCGTTCCCGATCTGCGCCCTGGTGTGGGGTCGGGCGCGGCGCACAGCCAGGAGACGTGTGCCAGGGAGAGTGCGTGCGCTAATCCAGCAAGCCCAGGGTCACCGCGTCCAGCCGGGACGGTGACAGAACATTCACACGTGCTCCAAACCCCAGTCCCAAGTGAATTACGACCGCCCGAGAATCGATTTATTACGCTTCTGGTGAATCACATGCAAATTAAAATTACTTTTTGTAGTTTATTATATATTTCTCAATTGTATCTAGAGGATGTGATGCTGGTAGACTGTTGGGGAATAATTCTACTTGTTGACATAAAGTTTGATTAAGGAGGAGCAGAGTGAACTGCTTCTTCTCGGAGTTTTTGGAAACCAAATGGCTGAGAGTCACCCCCAGGTCAGGGGGACTTTAACATGTCATTGCCGATGACCCGCTGCATTACATGTGACACAAACAACTGACCCCATCGTCTTTCTTTCTCATCTGGCTAATGGCTTGAATCTCAAAATAATTCATGGGCAGCACCAGCCAAGTGGCTAAGGGAGTTGGAGCATCGTTTTGCACACCAAAGTGTTGCGGGTTCGATCCCCAGTCCAGGCGCATACGGGAGGCAACCGATTGATGTCTCCCGCTCTCTCCTTCTCTCTCTCATCGATAAACATATCCTCAGGTGAGAATTAATAATAATAATAATTTATGGGTGTTTCCTATCTGTCACCTGCAAGCCCGCTCACATCTTGGTCCTGTCAGCCTGTGTCTTTCCCTGCCTCCCGTGACTCGAATTCTCCCAGCTCTTCTGAACAGAGACACGTGGGCTCTGGGGGCAGATTCCTCAGTTAACTCTCCTTTGTACTTCTTCCCTCCATGACACATTCCACAAGCCCGCCACCTGTTTAATCTTCCTAAGAGAATCAAACCAAACCAAAAAAAAAGGGAAAAAAATCCATTGCTTTTACCAATCTCGCTCAAACATTCCATCATCCTTCATCTCCCTCATTACGTTTTCCCCCAGCGTATTATGCTACATTGTGTTAAATAACTCAGGTCTTCTGTGATGACTCTCCAACCTGCCTTTCCTGGTTGGGCTCTAGTCACTTTGTTCTCGGATCTTCGACTTCCGTCAAGTTTTTCAGCCTGAGCACAGGCCTTGCCCCGCCTCTGCGATGAGCTTCACTCACTTTGCTTCTCTCAGTCGGGAAAGTTCTCTTGCTATGTTTTATAAACCTCTCAGGATAAAACATTCAATCAGCAAAAAAATGGAAGAATATGAACCTTTTTATTCCGTACCTAATTTTAACACTAATTAATATTTTGATATACATTGGATCTTAGTTTTTTTTGTTAAAGTATTTAAAACAAATCACAAATATGCCATTTTACTCTTCAAAACATTTCAACATGAAGCTCTAAAAACTAAGGGTGTTTTCTTACATTATCGTAATAACATTATCACATCTAATAATGTAACAGTATTTCCTTTATATCAACTAATACAATCTTTAAATTTTCCTGATTGTGCTGTGGTTTTTTAAAGAGTAGGATTCAAGTAAGTTCCCCGTGTTGGATTCACTGGTCCTGTGTTCGAATTCTCTCTGAGCTGAGACCAGGCTTCTCTTCCAGGCTGTTTACATGAAGCGTTCGGACCGGCTGCCGTGGATGCCCCGCGGCGTGGATTTGTCTGTCCGTGTGCTCACGATGCTGTTTCACTTGTTTCTCTAGGCCGTGCGTGTTGTATGCGGAGTACGTTGAGTCTCAGGCCTCGTTTGATTCAGCTTCGCCGTGCGGCCGTCACGCACACCGTGCCCAGCGGCTCCAAACCGCTTTCATCTCAGCGATTCTTCTTTTTCCGGTTTGGTGCCCGGTCCCTGCACAGCTGTGAAACGGCATCACACGCCTCACTCGAGCTCTCCGATTTCCCTTCCTCTCGAAACCCTGGGGCCTTTCGGGTCTAAACACATCACAACGGCTCACACATACCTTCATGCCGTGCCCTGCGCCATTTCGAAAGACGCTTCCCTCTTCTGAGACTTGCCTGTTCCAAGGGCTGTGGTCACTAGGTGTCAGCCCCCACATACCAGACCTGCATGGTGACCCGTGGGGCCCGGCTCTGCCACAGCAAGGTGCGGGGGACACCCCACCACACCTGCCACCGCCCGGGCCACTGTCGTGGTTGCTCCTGGGGCCCATGGTGTTGGCAGTGAAAGGTTCCATGTCCTCATCCTCCGTGGCTTTCTCACGCTGCCGGCGGCCGCTCGGGCGGGCCACAGCATAGTGGGCCTCCTGATCTAGGATACCTGCTGCTGGAAACACTGGCCGGATTTCTGTTTGCTTAGGAAAAGGGAGCTCTTCAGATAGAACATGGGTGGTTGTCACACCAAGCATCCCAGAGTTAGAGCTTGTGACCTAACAAGATGCTTCCTTCTGCGTTGAAGGGTGATGACTCTGCGTGTGATTAACACAAGGTGGGCGGCCAGTCTGTCCTCCTCTTCCCCTGCCGGTAACACCGCGTCCGGGAACCCGCAGACGGCCCTGCGTGTCCAAGGTGCTTTGCCAAGTGGGACTCTGCACGGAACGTGCCGCTCAGACAGGCTTGGCTGAGATGTACATGACATCAGAAGGCATCTGAGGTCTCTTGAACCTTCTGAGTCATGAGGCAAAGTGAGGGCCCCCAGGCAAATTGCTTCGCTGTCACCTCAGAAAGACCTTGATCGGGTCCCGTGCTTTTAGAGGTCTCCCCAGGGTGGTTGGCACCGCCTGTGTTTACCGAGTGGAAGTGAATGTGCTGGTCACTTGGTCTGACACGGAGCATGCAGTCCGTCCTCCAAGGTCTACATGGTATGTCGGCTTCCGGGCCATCGCACCGGTTAAGACTCCGGTGCAGAGTTGGACCCGGCGCCGCCACGAAGCTTCACGAAGTTGTGGTGACGGTGGTCCTCACCCTGTTCCCTAGCTCCGGTGGAAATCGGTCTGTATATCAGCATCAAGTGTGACATGTTAGCAGTAGGTTTTATGTGGAGGCATTTATCAAATGATGGAAAGTATTTTCTAGTCCTAGTTTCCTGAGATTTTTATAACTGCATGAACCCCCGTTGAACTTCATATTTTATCTGAATCTATGAAGGTGGTCGTATGGCTTGCTTTTCTAATGGGGTTAACGGTGCTGACGGAGCTTTCACGCAGTGAACCGACCTAGGGCTTTGCAGTCCGGGGAGACGGCTCACAGCGTCGGGTTTCGGTGCTGTGCTGTGTCCGGTTTGTACAGCTGAGCCGGCCGGTCATCGTCCCTTTCTTGGTGTCCTTAGGAATTGGGACTTTGTTAGCGTTGCCCGTTTCCTGTTCTGCGGGACAGATTTGGTAAAATTGGTATTTCCTGTTTGAAGTGGTGTAAATAACACGCCTACGAAGCCATCTTGGCCTGGAGTTGTGTTTTTTTTTTTTTTTTTTTTTTTTTTTTTTTTAATGAATGTTTGCAACACAGTTCGACTTGACTTTACAGGCATCGGACTATTTGGGCTCCTTTTCCTCTCGTCTCTGTGCGTTGCCTCGGCCTGGGGGACTTCGTGTGACGTCGTGAGGCCGAGCCGCTGAGCCCGCCTCCGGGACGCGTGGCAGATGCTCAGCTCTTTCCTGTGATCGATCGGGAGAATGTCACATGGAAGGAAGAGCTGCGACCCCCGGGGCACAGCGGCACCAGGGAAGGGCCGACAGTGCGTACACGTAGCAACACCGCTGTTAGAGCCTGAACGCATGCGCGAGGGCGAGGGTGGGGGTTGGGCCGTTGGGATGCAGATGGGTGGAGTGGCGCAGAGTTACCTGAAAGCCTTTTTAGGGGCTTTATCTATTTATTTTCAGAGAGAGGTCAGAGTGAGGGGGAGGGAGGGAGAAAGAGAGGGAGAGAAGCATCAGTGTGTGGTTGCCTGTCACACGCCTCCTCACTGGGGACCTGGCCTGCAACCCAGGCATGTGCCGGGACTGGGAATCGAACTGGCGACCCTTTGGTTCACAGACCCGCGCTCCAGCCACTGAGCCCCACCAGCCAGGGCTACATTTTATATGAGCAGTTCAGACAGACTGGAGATCAGATCTTTGTCTTTGCTAGAAGTTTGGTATAATTTATGTTAAAATATTTCAAACAATCAAGTATAGGGCCAATAAAAAATTTTCTGTTATCTTTACTCATATTTCTCAATGGTAAGCATCTCAGTACATCCACATTCCTCCCTCTCTGTCTGCCTGGCATCTACATATATCTCTCCATCACCTATATATTCACCTATCACCCATCCGTCACCATCTCTATGTGTCTGGCATACACGTCTACGCGTCACAAGCTTGTAAAATGTCACTGCCCCCCCCCCCCCCGGGCTGCTGCCGAGGTCTCTGTTTGGGGCTCCTCCGGATATAGCTCTGCATCCTTCCCTGGGGCCACCTTCGTTTTCTCCGCCCGGGGCTTGCCCTGTGGGTCGCGAGGCAGCCCCAGGGGGTGGACACAGCGCGGGGCCGGCTCTCCCCTTCCTCACCTGTTCGCTGAGGACAGAGGCGCCCTGTGCGAGTGGAGAGAAACCCGTGCTTCTGCAGAGTCTCCACCGGCAGTTGGCAGACCCCCCGGGCAGGATTTCCTTTAAGGAAAAATGTGACGTCTGACGTGTTCTGCATTGCTCAGCGCGGAGGTGGGGAGAGGAAACCAGGTGGCGAAGGTGGGCGGGGCAGAGCCAGCCCGGCTGGGGCGGGGCTGTGCGCGGAGCGGCGGTCAGTGATCCGGTCCGGGCATGTGCCGGTCCGTTCTGAGAGTGTTTACAGGCACTGACGCGTGGTTTTACACATTAATCTATTTTTAATTTATTTTATTTACTTTTGTTAAACGTATTGGGGTGACATTGATTACAGGACGATGCAGGTTTCAAGTGCGCATTTCCGTGGCGCGTCATCCGTGTATTGCGCTGTGTGCCCACCACCCACGGTCAAACCATCCCCTGTCACTGTGGATTTGGCCCCGTTGCCCTTCACTGCCCCGCCTGCCTTCGATTTTGCCGAACCAAGTGAGGTGTATAAATCACAGGTCTTCACCCTTCAGGGCAGAACCCTAAGGTGGGATGGGGCGGAGCCGCCCGGGCCTGGTGCCAGTGCCGGTGCCGCGGCTGGACGCTTCCCCCCTCCCGGACGAGCAGACCCACGACGCAGCGGGGCCGCGTCACTGCCCGGGCTCTCCGGAGCCTTGGCTCACCTCTGCAGCGAGTCCTGTTTCCCACGTGCCCTTGACTGAAATGCACACCCACCCCTCCACGCACAAGCACAGAGAGCGATGAATATAAGTGAAAAGCGTTTTGCACCAAAAGAGCGGTTTGTTGAGACATCCCCTCGAAAGCTTCTTTGCGTCACGGTTGTTAAGTTGGAGCGGAGGCGGAAGGCGCACAACGTACGACAGATGTAAACACTGTTGCGCATGGTGAGGCGTTACGCGGGGCGTGGTCGGTCCCGCTGAAGCACGCTCAGGTTGTAGAGTTCAGTCTGAGGTTGCGGGAGGCTGGGATAAAGCTTGCGCCGTCTGGAAAGACAAGTGAAGGACTTGGAGGGAGAACCCTCGACCAGTAATTGGGGAGTGCAGGACGAATTCTGTAGCCTGAGCGGCTCTGGCAGCTTCTCAGTGGAATCCACTGGACCAGTATCTGCCACAGCAAGGTGGGCGGCAGCAACCACAGCCACACCCGCCACAGCCACGGCCACAGCCCAGGCCACCGTAGTAGTTGTTGTGATAGCGCATGGAGTCAGGAATGGAAGGATCCACGGAGGAGCAGGCGGTCAATTTTCTCTGAATGTTGACACCCATTCCGGGTCTTCTAGTTCCCTCCTCGCTGGGTGGGCCGAACCACAGGCCGGGGTTGGGCCCTAGTTTACGTCAACCTGCCTCCTTTCGGGGTCTATAGTGCACTGGGCGACAGGCCCGCATCACTGGTCACACTGTGACCAGTCCATCTCTGGTGCATCACTCAGTCCATCACTCGGTCCATCACTGGCCACTCCGTGCTGTTGTGTCAGGGCGCCCACCACCGAAGCCGGGAAGCCCATCACGTCTGGGACGCCCCCTGTCACGTCTGGGACTCCGCCCCCGTGCCGCTGTCAGTTGGGGGTCTTCGTTGGGTTTGCAGAGAAGCACGTCTTTCTCACGGCCGCGAGGGTTGCTGGTTTGTGGTCGTACTTTTCATCCCACGATGGAATGCGTGGTCGGACTGGACGAGCGTCCATACGTGGGTGTGAGGGTTGATGGGCCAGAGACCTCGGTGGGTCACAGAACGACCAAATTAACTGTTTGTTCTGCTTCAGGCGCAAACGTTCCCCGTGGGTAGGAGTTTCTAGCGGTGACTTATGCAGAACGACTGCGTGGGTGCTTTTGTGGTTTCGATGCCAGCTTTTCTTTGACCTTGACCTTTGTTACGCTTGTTATTAATCTCCCTTTAAAGGCACTAATTAAATCCCAGACAACTTCCTGCGGGTTTCCAATACCATCTGTGTCCGTGCCCACCATGGGGGGACACTGCGGTTCTATTAGATCGTTGGAGTGACATTAAACATCTCTAAATTTTTTTTAAAATTTTAATGACTATAATACGTGTTTTATCATGACTTTGAATAAATATGCCCTTGCTGGTATACTGATTACAGATATTTTCAAATAATAAGCAAGCATGTTCGGTATTGGATATGCTGGCTGGAATGCAGCTTGTGAAAATACAGCAGTTTTGCAATTGTATCATTTGTAGAATGTGTTTCCTATACTCCCATTTTTTTGAGAGGCAAATTTTTAAAAAGTCCGTTTGATCTCGACGGTGAGATGTACTTCACTTAAATCCATCCAGCTGGCCACTCATTCGCATGTCACGTGCCCACAGAACTGACAGAGACATGCCAATGAAAATAAAGCAACGTTGTCAAGGAGAACTTAGTAAAAAATGAAGTCAAAACTTTTCACACACACACACACGATGCGGTGAATTGAACGCGACACAGAAGTAAAACCGTAATGCATCATTAAAAGGAAAATTTCTTATCAGTTGGAGGACTTTCGGTGTGATTTTTGTCCACAAAAGGGACACCATTGCATCTGAACGTCCCTAGTGTCCTACTCAGGAGACTGAGACGGACTTTCCAGGTGGGCAAAGAGGGCAGACCTGCTGGGGGGCGCAGCTCAGGAACCCGGGAGCACTCGCCCAATGGGCTGCATCGCTCTGGAAGTTTCTCTATGGAGTCCTTGCAGCAAAATGTGGCAGCCGAGTGTCCCTACCCACCAGAGCCCCAGCTCTGGCCGCCAGGGGGGTCTGTGTGGCACACGATGTCGGGAGGGTGGCTTCGGCGGAAGGGCAGGGCCTCGTTTCCATCGGGGGACCGGACGGTCCCCACCGGTCCCAGCAGGGCCGTGCGGGAAGCCTCAGGCAGTGCCGGCCTGATGTGCGTAAGAACGTTCACGCTTCTCGATCCACCACCTAAAGGAAGACTCCTTTGCTGTCACGGCAGTGCTGCCAGAAACGCATCGGGCACATTTAAGAAGGGATTTCTCTCCTCGTTCTAGGAGGCGATAGAAACCACCAAAGCCGAGTTCCAGCTGTTTGCTTCTGCCAACAAACCCCGCTTTAAGTCATGCCTGCGCTCTGGGCATTGAAACTGGGCACGAGGAACTTGTGGCCACATAAAGGGAGACGTTATTTGCCATCGCAGGTCTGACAAATCCTCCCACCTGCTTCCTTGGGGGTGACGGGCGTCCCAGTTTCGGGTTCCGAGGGTCATGGTGAACTGACGAGGTGCCATGTCCCTTTAAAGTCCTCTTTTACTGAAATTCAGGATACACTCAGAAAAGACCGTAAATCGTTACGTGTAGAAGTAGATTGATTTTCACAAAATAGCCATACAATTTAGTCAGTACTCAGACCGAGGCAGGACCCGAGGGACTGGCGTCGCCCTTCCGTGGCCCGCCCCGGCACGACTCTCGCCCCTCGTGAAGCCGCACGTCTCCGTAACCGCCTTTGCACTCGTGTGCGTGGGCTCGTGCCGCACACACCGTTTCTGCCTGTGTCCTTGGCTCAGCATTGCGATTTTGAGGTTCATGCATTTCGTTTGGGTAGAGTTTATTTTCATTGCTGAATAGTGATGAAAATACTTGTGTGATAAACCTCAATTTTTTTTATCCATCTATTGTTGGTGGAGAGCGGGCTGATTCCGATTTTAACCGCTATGAATATCCCTTCGCGGACGTTCTACACCCGTATCTTGGTTGGTAGGTGCAGGTCTCAGTCAGACATCGCCAGGATGATGGTGCGTAAGAAACTGATGCGAAGCGCAGTTTGACCTCCGGGAGAGCGTTACTGCCCTCGCCGTGTGCAGGTCACCTGTGCTCTGGCTGACGCCAGGTCGGGGGGAGGCCGGGCTTGGTGCGGAGCCTCTGGGCTGGTCGGACAGAGGGAACGTGACCCGGAAACCACGAGGAAGCGCACGTTTTATAGGAGCTGCTGTCATGCTCAGGATGTGCCAAAGGGAGGAGTCTCTCACTTACGCTTCTTCCCACCTAGAGAAACGGCAGGGACGGGAGAGACACAGGTGTGTGTGCACCTGCCCTGTCTACATGGAGACACGTTATAGGGTCAGCGCGTGTCATTGCGCGGCAGAGAAGTCCCGTGACCTGCCATCTGCAGGGTCAGGAACCACAGGAGCCCCTTGTGTACCCCACTCCGAGTCCACAGGCCTGAGAGCCTGGGGAGCTGACGTCCAAGGGCAGGAGAAGGGGGCCATCCCCGCTCAAGCAAAGGCAACTGAACCGCCCTTTCTGTAGCCTGTTGCTCTGTCCAGGCCCATGCTGGGTTGGGTGACGCTCACCCATGGGGGGGCGGGCGTGTTGCATCTTCTGTGCTCAGTGCACTGACTCACAGGAGAACCCCCTTCAGAGACTCCCCCCCACCAGACACGCCCAGAAATAAGCTCTCGGGGAGCCGCAGCCCAGCCAGGTTCACAGGAGAAACGAGCCATCACACCGTCCCGATGGTGTGGTGTGGTTTGTGAACGTGCCAGCGCGCGCGCACACACACACACCCCACACACCACACACAAATGATGAAGGAAGATCAATTCGAGTGCAATGTCGATATTTTACTGTTTTTAAAATTAATTCAAGCTTCCGTTCCATGAAAGTTATCGATCAAAAATGTGAGAATTTTTAAAGTCAGTCAAATATCAAAGGGGACGCTTTGGGAGGACACGCTGGGCAGCATCCCAGATGACCTCGGCGACCCCTGGGGAGGCCTGCGGAGGCTGGCCTCTTCCGTAGGTGCTTCAGGATGGTGCTGACTTTTTCGGGCGCGAAGTTGAATCGTTCCTGTGAAGACCAGCGGCGGCCGGCGCTGGGAGCCCAGGTGGACCCATCGGTCAAGTGTCTCGGGGACGCTTCTCAGTAGCACCCGTAGGAACAGTACCTTCTGCAGTAAGATGGGCGGCTGCCACCGTATCCGTACACGCCGCAGCCGTAGCCGTAGCCGCAGCCGCAGCCCAGGCCGCCGTAGCCACCGTAGCCACCGTAGCCGTAGCCACCGTAGCCACCGTAGCCACCGTAGCCACTGTAGCCGCCGTAGCCGCAGCCCCGGTAGGCACAGCCCACGCCGTTGTAGCCGTAGCCCAGGCCGCCGTAGTAGTTGCCGTGGTAACTACTCATGGTGTCAGGTGTCAGGAGCGAAGGCTCTGATTGGGGAGCAGGGAGACTTTGTTCTCAGTGCGAACATCCCCACTGGCTCTGGTCCTTTTATACCCACCTCCGTGGTGGGCGGGGCACACCGCAGGCTGCTAATGACGTATTCCCGCCCATCAACAGCAGCGCCCTTCCCGAGTCTTCGTTTTATTGGACAGTGTGGTGGTGGGCGGGGCCTGTCAGCCGGACGACTGTGGGGTTGAGTCAGCGTCTCTGTGATCGAGCCACGAGCCTCTAATGGGTATGCGTCTTCCCATTTTATCACCCTCACTCACCCTTCATGCATTTAGCTTAAAGTATTTCACCGCTTCTTAATCACGGACTAGCTTCCAAATGTGAATTTTTTAAATTCTCTCATGACATCTGCGTATATCATGTGCGGGTCTCCTGCACAGTGAAAAATACTTGCTTCTTCGTGGGGCGTGCTCTGAGTCATGTGAATTTTCTGCGTTTATTGCTTACTTTCACACGTGGACTTCATGCAGGCACACAGGCACAGAGGTCTGGATTGTGAGGCTTCGTAAACACATCTTCTGGATGTAATAACTGTCAACACGCCACACGAGTTTGTGCTCTCTCAGTGTATCTTTTATCTTGTTGTTAGCCCTGCTGAGTACTTTAAAACAGATCCAAGACAAGAGTTATCCATTTCCTTATAAGGATGCAGTGTGTGTCTCTACCACGAGGTGAGTTTTTAAACACAGTGTGTATACAACTACAAGGCCATAATCAGGTGGAAGTTAGGAGAAAGTTTCTTAAAACCCTCTTAATACTTAGTTCATTTTCAGGTTTCTTCGATTGGCTCGTGAACGTATCTTTTTAGTTAATTTTTCGCATTGATACTCATTCTGTTCAAACATAATGCTACTGAACTCTTTTTAGAGATGTAATAGTTTTCCTCCCAGTCCTTTTTTTTTTTTCCAGGAATTTTACTTTCCGAGGAAACCGTAGTGTTGCCCTGTGGCTTTCTTCTATTTTGCACGTGGTTCGAGACTTCCCTGGTTTTCTTCACGTGTCCCTCCCTCTGTCACACCGCCTGCGACATCACAGGTCAGGGCGGAGGTGTCATGTGATTCCGGCCAGTCTTCTTCTTTTAGAGCAACAACAGTTCCTTGTGGGCGTTCTGTGTGGTTTTCAGTTTTTTTTTCTTTATTTTATTATGAGTAAAAATTTGTGTTGACTTTATCGGGGCGACAGCGGTCGATAAAATTATGCAGGTTTCAGTGTGCAATGCTGTAATTCATCGCCTGTGGGTTGTACTGTGTGTCCGCACCCCAAGTCGGGTCTCCGTGGGTCACCAGCGATAGCGCCCCCTTTCCCTCTGCTGCCCCCCTCTGGTCATCACCACCCCCTCATCTGTGTCTGTGAGTTTTCTCTGCTCAGTCCCTTCACCTTTGCCTCCGAGCCCCCGAAGCCGCCCACCCCGACAGCTGTCAGCCCGTTCTCTGTGCACTTTCTTTTGTGTTTGTGGGCACTTGGTGTTGGGGTGTCCCATCGTCCACATCTCGGGGTGCTGGGGTGGCTAACAGGGTCCATGCCACGGACTCCCCCACCCGTTTCTACCTACTGACGTTTGCACTTGATAGTGGTTATCTAGACCCAATCATCGCTAGAAGGTCTAAAATGCTGATTTTTAAGATCCAACCCTTCCATCTGGGGCCCCCGCAGCCACCGAGGCAGCCACAGGTCTTGTTGGGAAGTCGCCGCCGCGAGGCAGGGAATGCGTCCGAGGCTGGACGTCTCCGTCTTCCAAGGGCCTTCCAGACGAAGTCCAAAGGTCGCAGAGTCCAAAGTCCAACGGCCTCACGCTTCAGACTGATCTACAGCAGAGCTGCTCACGCCTCTGCCTCTGTTTTCCTGTGAGATGCGTTCCTGCAGCCGCGATGGCTTAGTTGCGACGATGCCCCGGTTCTCGTGATCTCTCCACCTGCCCTAGTAGGAGGGTTCCGTTCTGCTCTAAACCGTCTTGTCTGTTCTGCGTAAACTGCGACGTGAAATGTTCGTACTGTCTTGGATAAGCCTCCATGCACTTTCGCGAGCGTTCAGAAGAACGGCGACTTCCCCCGCGGAGTCAGGTCTGGGGTGGGCGGGAGAGGGAAGTTACAGGAAGCCACGCCTGTGAATGTGATGAGTTGCTGAACGAGAGCGAAAGGTTTTCCATCCCAAGATGATGCTCCGCGCTGATTAATGGCACCGATTAATTGACTAGCTACAAATACACCTCTATCCTGTTATAGGGACCTGTTGTTTCACTGTAACATTTATATTACTTTTTAAGGTTTGGTGCTATTTGGAGACCATTTTTACCCCTGCCACCTAGCGCTTATTTCACACCCCTTCCATCAGCGCGTGCTGGTTCCGCACGCCGAGACTTGGCTCTCTCCTTCCCGGTGGAAGAGTTTGGCCCTTTGTGCTTCCTCGGTCACAGTGCGATCAAGTCCCGCCGACCCAGACACTCCGGCGGTGCTGGTGGGGTGTTCTCACCCACCGTCCTTCCCCCTCGTGGTGGTGGTGGTGGTGGGGGGGGGTCCCAGGGCTCGTGGCGCCCCCGTGTGGCTGGGGGTCCTGAGAGATGCACATGCGGGTGAGGGCAGGAGAACAGAGGCTGTGCTTGGGAGCAGCTGGGTGTAGCCCTCCGTGCGCGCAGAGAGCAATTCCCGGTCTGCAGGAGAGCATGCTCTGGGCTTCTATTTTTAAACTGACCCTTCATTTTCATAACTAACTTGTTTATTTTTGCACCAGCCTTGGCTGGGTGCAGTGGTGAACCCCAAGGGGGGTGTCGTAGGCGTCCAGTGGGCTGGCAGACTACAGCGGTGGCACGCACACAGTGGCGCCCAAGAAAGGCCGCGCACATGGACAAACGAGAGAATTGAGGGTTTCCTTCCGAAAACAGAAGGACAGATTCTGCCTGACTCTGCCTATCCGAGGATCTGCAACATCACACTCCCAGCCCCAGGGAGTAGCAGGAGGGCGGACGTGGGCTGGGGGGAGGGGCTGTTTCTGTTCCAAGGGCGCAAAGTTCCGGTTGCGCAGTGTGAGGAAGCTCCGAGACCTGCTGTACAGGCCGCGTCTGCAGTGGGGGGTGCTGCGTCGTGTCCACAGCCGGTACTCACACATTTGTTGAGCGTGTCGGTCGCGTGTTGAGGGTCTTACCTCAGCAACTCTAAGAAAATCACAAAGGGCAGGAGAGAACATTCAGAGGTGGGGGACATGTTCGTTACCTTGAGGCTGGTTATGGATTTAAGGGTGTAATTGTGTGTCAAAACTCATCAAATTGTATACGTTAGGTATGTGACATTTTTCCTGTATCAGTTACACCTCAACAAAACTATTGAAATGAAGACCGTTCTTCCCACAGAGAACCTATGACTGGCAGGATGCTTGCTTTGCTCTGTCTCAGCGTGTCAAACGCATTTCCTCCAGCTAAGGGTCCCCTCTCATCAGTCCAAGCAGAGGCCTGGGGCTTCTCCACTCCGTCACCCCTGAGTTGCCCTGGGGACCTGGAGCGAGGCGTCCTCGCAGGACAGCGGCTGTGAGCTCGGGGTGGCCGCAGTCCCCGGCGCAAGTCTGGGTTCCGTCCTGAAGGCCACAGGAGGGGGCCTCGCCCAGGAGGGAGCTGCGATTCTCTCAGGAGAAGACACGTAGCAGACGTGGGGTAAATGTTGAAATTCCTTCACGTGCTTCTTACCGACATCGTCTGGGAACTGATGGAAGAACATCTAGAGAACACCTACCTGGAGGTCGGCGTGAAAAAGCTACAGGGGATGTGACTAGCTGAGCAAAACCCGGTGCACAGTGGCATTTACAGGGTGTCTGGTGACCAACGGCCTAGGTAGGCATCACCAAACCGGCAAGTGGATCCATTCCGTGTGAACCAGTTGTTCCGTTCTGTTTTAAAAGGACATCTGTCCTGTTCGCTTGTGTCAGCTGCACATGGCGGAGTGACAGGCGGGGATGCGCCACCTCTCCTGTGTGCGCAGCAGGGAGCGAGCGTGGAGAGACCGTCGGCACTTTCCGGGCAAGACCACATTATCGGTACATGAAGGAACCGGCGGTAATTTATGTCCCTTCTTTCCCACCGCTGCGAAAGCAGAATAGGAAGTCCCAGGAGACATTTTCCAACATTATTCATTGCTGCCAAGTTACTTGCTCAAAACTACTCACCAAGCGCACGCCGTGTCCCGGCAGGCCCTGCAGCCTCCGAGCATCATCCTTCACCAGTGATGGTGTGCGGAGCAACACCTTTCCATTATTCATCACTTGAGGCTGTGCCGACGATGCAAGGCCTTAGGGAAAAATCCGCCAGGTGGGAGGAGAGCGGGAGGGGGCTTCTTTGAATTAGTGGCAGAGGCAATAAAATGGGACTTCGAAAAATGCAGATGCATTTCTGGCATCACCGTATGGAAAGTTTTCAAATGCTAATGCATTTTTGAACTCTCTGCAGTGTGGACCTGGCAGGGGGCGTGGGCGACGTCGCTCCTCACTGGTGTCTTAGCAACGAGACTCCTTCATCATTGGCTTGGGGGAAGAAACCTAGAATAACTGGGAAAAAAAGTAGTTTTGTTTTCTTCAAATTAGAAGTTGGAAGAACAGGCTAATACCCTTAACACAGGTGCATTGCGCGGGTCCAGCTTGCTGAAACATCGTTTACTAAGCAGCCAGCAGGGGGCGCCGCCTGGTCCGCGTCATCCCTGGAATGAGAACAGACCCACAAAGCGTGCAGGTGTGCGCGGGCCTCTCTCTCGTGGTGGAGCTCGGAGGAGCAGCAAGAGTGAGAGGCACAATCACCCGCTTACACGTTCGTGAAGGAATGTGCTGCGTGAGGCAGCCTAGCTGTGGGATTTTAGAGAGACAGCCAAAGACAGACACTTCCAGAATGTGCTCGTGCAAAAACGGCGCAGTTATTCGGTGCGCGGTTTGTGCATGAACAGCAGCGCTGCCCACGGGCGTACCGGGACGCAGGGGTTCCGGAGGGATGCCGTGACAAGGCCACGGTGGTGGCCGCGTTCGTCTCTTTTGGAAAGTGATCGTGTCGGCATCTGAGCAGAGGCCAGTGCATGCGCGGGCGGATTTCCCCAGAAACAGGTACAAGCGAAGGCAGACAAAGCAAGATGATTCTGAATGGGAGAAAACAGGTTTGTTAAAAGTGAACCTGAAATTTTCCCATGCAACAGATGTTGACCAAAACCAGAAAGGAAGTATTCTGGGAACACAATTAGCAAAGATAAAACTTGCCTCTCGTTTTTGAGACATTCCTGGCTGTTTCCGTCTGTTGAGGGGTGTAGCAGACCTGAACTCTGTTTTCCAGGTTACGCCGGATGAACTTGTCACATTGGCAGGGAGGAGAGAACTCTTGCAACCCGCGTGAGAGCAGAGTCAGAAGGTGACGGGTGAGGGGGCCAGTGGGCGGGAGGCTCAGGGAGACTCCGCGCCCAGGACCGCCCAGCCCTGCTCACACCCACAGCCGCCGCAGGAGCAGCAAGGCCGAGAGTGCGCCGTGTCCGTTTGAAGTGAAGTCGGGTGGCATCTGCCTTCCTCTGTTGGACTTCTTTCACTGAACGCCGTACCCTCCACGTCCATCCCAGCTGCAGCAAAAGGCAAGGTTTCGTTCTTTTTCATGGCCAAATAGAGTTCCATCGAGTGAATGCACCACAGCTTCTTAATCCACTTGCCCGCTAATGGGCACTTGGGCTGCTTCCAGATCTCACTGATACGTGGCATCCAAAGAGCAACATAAACAAATGAGCTGGAAACACCCTGATGGTCGCAGAGAACAGGCCGATGGTTGCAGGGGTGGGGGGGCCTGCGGGCTGGGTGACAGAGGGGATGGGATTGAGAAGTGCAGGCTGGCGGTCCCAGAACAGTCCCAGGGGGCAAAGCCCAGCCTCGGGAGCATGGTCAGTGGTGCCGTAGTAACCGTGGTTGGTGCCAGGTGGCTGTCAGATTGCTGGGGGATCACTTGGCAAATCGTGCAAATGTCTAACCACTACACTGTACACCAGAAACGAGTATAAAGTAATAATGAATGCCAACTCCAACTGGAAAATGAGTAAAAGCAAGGGGAAGACATCAAAAACCAATGGTGCGGTGCCAGCAGAGACCCCGGTTGTGAGCAGGACCTCCTCCTCAGTCCGCACCCCACCATCCGCAGGATGGGTCCCCACGCCACGGTGGTGGGTGCGGTGGCCTGGCAGACAGAGCTGAGGAATCACCGAACGCGGGTTTCCGTGAGGGCAGGTCCCTGTGGCAAACGTCATCACTGTTTTGCCAATAGAATTCAATAATTGTGTCGCATGGACCTAATCAGAGATTCTTCTTAAATTTCGGAGACATTCCCATCTGTGTTTTGTTATTAATCGTCCGTACTCTGGTTTCTTGAAATGTCAATATTCAAGCTCTTTGACCCAATTTTCTTCCTTTTTTTCACAGTAATAATTTCTGTCGACTGTTCAGATGCGCAGTCAGGAAACCGAGAGCGTGTCAGCTTGAGTGAGGAGGTGATAAAAGTGGGGCGGTAGCTGAAGTAAGACACATTTTACACCCTGTGATTCCTTTCCTTTGGGCAGGCAGCTCTTCCTGCCGCATAGCATCGCCCACTGTTATTGGCACTGGAATGACTGGAGTTACATTGAAGTGCTAATATGAAGCAGCCCATTTTTCAGCCTCGAGTTTTATCTGTTTGTTAAGTACCACCTCTGTTGGGTTCACCACCGTCATATGCAATTCAGCATCGCTTCAGAAATCCGAACGCTAGTGCTGGGGCTCCTTCCAAATCCGGCCTCTCAGGTTTCTGCATAATTCCCTGGGTTTTAAACGGGCCCTTCAGCTTCTCCAGGATGCTCTCATTGAAGGGGCGCTGGGAGAAAGGCGCGTGGGGGCTTCACGTGTCCGCTCTCTGCTCAATCCGCTCTGTCGCCTTCCTCACGCGTAGCACGTGTGTGGAAAACGCGCTACAAGTTCACGAGCTCGTAAGAGTGAAGAGACAAGCCAGCGTGTCATATGGACGGTTGTGCCTCTGGGGCCCGTTGAAAGGCCCCCCCTGGGGGGCAGACCTCACACTGAAGGCCCCGGTCTGAAGGTTAAAAACCGGACGGTGGTTGTTGAACCTGCACCCCAGTCTGAGTTTAACAATGTATTTGCAACTTTATATGAACTAGTTACTAATAATCATTAAATACTAAACACATAAGATTATTTATAATAGTGAGAGTTCACAATATGATATTATGCTTTAATACGATAAAATTTTATTTAAGAATTTTTTTAATACACGGATCTGAAGTTTGGGCTTAAAATTAATTTTATTTTAATTATTAAAAAGATGTATTTGCTACATTAAGCTAATTCAGATAATAAATAATTTTTAATTCCATTACTTAGTTATGTAATTTGTTTTTGAAATTAGCTAGTATATATGTCTTAATTTTTTAATTAACTTTATTAGGGTGACATTGGTTAATTATACATCTATAGTTTGTCTTTACAAATCAATCAATTGAGAGTTTTTGTTTTTATACAATGGGGTCAAAACTCCTGCTCTTCATCTGAAAACTATTTAAAACCTATTAGAGCATTCTATTCTCAAGTTTTAGTATGACACATATTTCAAAGTTGTGTAGCTAGGATAGCTGTGTAAAATTTAGAAAGGTTACAATGGAGACAATCTCAGATGCTGATTTATAGATTGTCCTCTCCTAGCCCTGCAGCCTGCCTGGCACCCTTCAGGAGCGGAGTGTTGAACGAATGAACAAAGGAATGAATGAGTGAGGGAGCAAATAGGGGAAGTGGACTTCATGATAAAAATGGTCGATCATCAAGAGATTTCTTAAAAGGCCAGCGAGGATCTCTTCCAGGTAGGCTGGCCACAAGGTCGGCATCAGTGACGTCAGGCCAAGCTTCGAGAAGGGAGTCGCAGAGCCGACCCCCGGAGAAGCATGCCTTCGTAGCGGGTGCGTCCCCCCTCCGTGCTTCGGGAGAACCAGAGCAGTCAGCCCTGGGCAGCTACCCGCCGTCAGGTGAGCTATTCTGTTAGTGAATGAAAGAGCAGAAGACAAATTTATGTGAAGAGGACTCAGCCAACCATGTCGCGTGGACGCTGAGCTTGTTTAAAGTGTGAGAAATATGTAGGGGGACAAACGATAGAAAAAAAATGGTGAAGAAAAGTTGGGTTCGCCCCTTGGAGTGATCACCATGAGCTGGTCTCCATGGTATAAATTTCCCAGGCAAAAGCGACCACAGAAATAAATAGGTGCCCAAGCAGCGCCCAGGATTTGCAAAGAGACTGAATTTATTGAAGGGAGCACTCGGAGATCAAAGAGAAGGCATCCTTTATGATCTTGCCCAATGGGACCAGAAGGAGATGACATCTGAGCTTCTTCCTGGACAGCCAAGCTTGAGACTTTTGCTACTTGGAATGCACAGGGTGAGGTGAGCAAGGCCGGGACAGAACCTGTGTCTCACAGGAGGACAAACATGGTGGGTTTAGTGGCACTTTCAGTAGAATCCGTGTGGCCAAACCTCCCACAGCAAAGGGGGGGGCAGCAGCCACATCTGTGGTTGCAGCCCCCGTGGCAGATGCCGCGGTACCTTGTGGCATTGGCGGTGGGTGGTTCAGGTGTGCAGGAGGAGGGAGGTGGTTTCCTGGGCGGGGACATCACCATCCTCACAAGGTCTTCCACACTCCCCCAGGACGGGTGTGGCAAGTCCTGGGCCGCGCTGCCCTCGTTACGAGTTCCTGCGCGCTGACCACAAACAGCTGCAGAATGCTCGCGAATCTCTCACTTGGTGAGACACGCGGAGGCCTCGCTACACAGATTACAGGGATGAAGCATCCATATGTGCGCAGTCCAATCACGGGCTTGGAACGAATGCTTGTTGACTTGGTCGTAAAGCCCTTCTCGGCAAGGGCTCGAATTAAGATTCCATAATGAGACCCTATGACATCGCAAAAACCGTGAAGTCCCCTGGCTCAGTTTACTCTGCGTTTATCGGTCCCTCCAGTTCACCTTCCTGCTGCGGCTGTGGCGGCCGCCCTGGTGAGCTCGGGGGCCACAAAGATGCTCCAGGCGGGTTTTCCTAAATCAGGCCATTTATTTCTTCATCGGTAAAACAACTCTATTTCTACATGAATTCAGGTCACATTTTTACAAGATACCACTTTACGAATCTACTTTAATTTTTTTAATATTTTACCAAATTCAATCTTGAGTCACTATGTCCACCAGCCAGAAAAACACTTATTCTAGTCGCTTCCAGGTAAACTCAACAAAATCCATCTTACTCTAAGCACAATGTTATTTAACGCTGAAGTCTGATCAGTCAGGATCACCGCTCAGTTGTAGTAAAAGGTTCCCGCACTCCTCCTGCCCCACCCAGGCGGGCGGCGAGGTGCAGCGCATGCGGCTGGTTGGAAGGTGCACCGTCCCGTGTCCAGGGCGGACGTCTGCGGCGGGGACAGTGCGGTGGTCATTTTCCGTGGCTGTAAGCAAAACCTCCTCTGGTCAGCCCGTCACCCTGTGGCTTTCCGCCGGGAGAGCCTTGGTTTTGCGAGGAAGTCAACGAGTCTGCGCTCGGACCCATCTGCACGGAAGCCAGATGCGTTCTCTGTCTCCTTGTTGTGTTCATCTGGTAACTTGTGGGACGGGCGCCGTCGGAGGAAAAACTCAGCGCGCCGTCGCTCCTTTCCGACGCCCAGCCTCAGCGCAGGGCTTGACACGAGGGCCCCACACGGGGACCTGGCCGTGCCTGAATCCTGTTGTTTAACCCATCAGCTCTCCACTGAAACTTATATCTGGGGTCACGGTGAGCAGACAAAATGGATGATAAGAACAAACAATATCCTGGTATGTGACATGGCCGACACTGTCCCAAGTGCTTAGCACGTGTTAACTAATTTGACCCCCAAAATCACGTTGTGCTTAGGTATTACTATCACCCCATTTACAGAGGAGGCAACCAAGGCTCACGGTTACCGTGGCCACACAGCCATGGGTGATGGAGGTAAGACTTGAACCCAGGGAGCCGATTCTAGAACTTTCTTATATCCACTGTGCTCTTCCGACCTGTGACGCCATCTCAGAACTTGCACTTAGAGGGCCACTCGACTTCACCCTGGAATTTAGTGTGAGCTTCATAACCTAAACAACACATGGTCCTCAGGATGGTCCCCGTAGGCGGGGACAATTCACCGAGGATTCCTGGTTGGTGAGTGAGAATCCGCTAGTGCCGCGGGAGGGCTCTCCGCCAGTATCTGCCATGTGCGCCTTTGAGCCAGAACACGAATGTTACAAACATGTTGGAATTTAAATTCACTTACTCGGTCGAGTAGTTTTTTGGTGGAGTCTCTAGGATTTTCTATGTGCACTACCATGTCATCTGCGAACAATGACAGTTTTGCTCCCTCCTTTCCCATTTGGATGCCTTTTACTTCTTGCCTGATTGCTGTGGCTAGGACTCCCGGTACTATGTTGTTGGAAGTGGTGAAAGCGGGCATCCGTGTCTTGTTCCTGATCTCTCTCAGTGGGAAAGCCCTGGGTTTTGCCCGTTGAGTATAACGTCGGCTGTAGGTCTCTTGTATTTGGCCTTTATTATGTTGAGGAACGTTCCCTCTAGTCCCATTTTGCTGAGTGTTTTTCTCATAATGGGTACTGTTCCTTATCAAATGCCTTTTCTGCATCTATTGTTATGATCATTGGATTTTTGTCTTTCCTTTTGTTTATGTGAAGTATTACATTTACTGATTTGTGAATATTGTACCATCCTTGCATCCCTGGGATGAATCCCACCTGATCATGGCATATGATCTTTTTAATGTATTGAAGAATGAGGTTTGCCAATATTTTGTTGAGGATTTTAGTGTCCATGTTCATCAGCGATATGGGCCTGAAGTTTTCTTTCTTTGCTGTGTCTTTGTCTGGTTTTGGGATTAGGATGATGCTGGCTTCCTAAAAGGAGTTTGGGAATCTTCTGTCTTCTTGGCTTTTTTGGAATAGTCTGTGAAGGATAGGGGTTAGCTTTTCCTTAAATGCTTTGCAGAATTCTGTGAAACCATCTGGTCTGGGGATTTTCTGTGCCGGGAGTTTTTTGATTACTGCTTCAATTTTGTCAGACGCTGTTGGTCTGTTCAGGCTTTCTGCTTCTCCTTCATTCAGTTTTGGAAGATTATATTTTTCTAGAAATTTGTCCATTTCACCTAGGTTTTCAAATATTCTGGCATATAGTTCTTTGTAGTAATTTCTTATAATCCTTTGTATTTCTGTGGTATCAGTTGTAATCTCTCCTCTTTCATTTCTGATTGTGTTTATTTGGGTCCTCTCACTTTTCTCCTTGATGAGTCTGCTTAAAGGCTTGTCGAATTTGTTTATCTTTACGAAGAACCAGCTCCTCAATTTATTGATTGTGCTTTTACTCTCTCTGTCATTTAATTCTGCTCTGGTATTGGTTATTTCCTTCCTTCTACTTGCTCTGGGCTGTGTTTGTTGTTGGAACCCTGAAACACCAATCCAAAGAACCTGTGCACCCCAATGTTCATAGCAGCACAATTTAAAATAGTCAAGTGCTGGAAGCAACCCAGGTGCCCATCAGTAAATGAGTGGATCAAGAAACTGTGGTACATTCACACAATGGAATTCTATGCAGCAGAAAGGAAGAAGGAGCTCCTACCCTTTGTGGCAGCATGGATGGACCTGGAGAGCATTATGCTAAGTGAAATAAGCCAGGTGGTGAAAGACAAATACCATGTGATCTCACCTTTAACTGGAACCTAATCAACAAAGAAAAAAGAAAAATATAAGCAGAGACACTGAAATGAAGAACAGACTGAGAGTGACCAGAGGGGAGCGGGGAGGGGATAGTAGGGGGAAGGGGAAGGGATTTTCAGGAACAACTGTAAAGGACACGTGGACAAAACCAAGGGGGGTGGCACCAGGGGAGCAAGGTGGGGAGGGCCAGGTTTTGGGGGAGGTGGGGGAAAAGACAGGCAACTGTACTTGAACAACAATAAAAAAATTAAAAAAGAAAAAAGAAATTTAAAGAAAACTCTTTCATGAAAATGCAATTTTGTAAATGAAATCCCACCATTTCTGTTTTCTGGCTATGGACTGAAGAAATAAATATGAAACCACTGGACAAATATTTGGTGTTTTAAAAATAAAGACGCAAGAGGAAACGTTCATGTGAGTGAGTAAGAAATCCAGCAGCACAGGACAGGTCTTCAAGGACCTCACACTACGGGCTTTTGGCAAAAGTCTCATGAAGCTGAGCAACAACTTTAGGCTTTTCCTAGTAAACCAACTCTCATGGAAAAATGAAAAAAATTTCTAAAACAAAGAGGTTTGGAGCTGCAGGGAAGAGATGGACTCATCTCCCTACACCCAGGGTTAAGGTGGATTAGGACGACTTGTTGAATGTCAGCCAAAAGGAGGTGAAGTTATCGCTTGTCTGGAGCAGGTCCAAGTGTCTTCTGAAATTGCTGCTTCAAGGTCAAGTCTGGCAGGAAATGCATAACTGACAAGAGTATGCAGGGAGGTTTTTGAACTTGAGGCCATCCAGTCTTATTAACGACTGCGGATGTGGCGGGACTGGCTGAACCAGAGCGCAGCTCCTCAGTGTCCCCTGAGGCCAAGCCTGCAAATTAGTCACCTGGGTCCTGCAAATTAGCCAATGGGGTGAGCGCGTGCGGCGGGCCCCGCCCACGCAGGGCCACATAAAAGGGCCCCGCAGGGAGCAGCAGGCAGACTGCAGTCACCCTCACCGCCAGCACCATGTGTGGCTACTACGGAAACTACTACGGGAACTACTACGGGGGCCGCGGCTACGGCTGCTGCGGCTACGGAGGCCTGGGCTACGGCTACGGAGGCCTGGGCTGCGGCTACGGCTGCGGCTATGGCTCCAGATATGGCTGCGGCTACGGCTCCAGATATGGCTGCGGCTACGGCTGTGGCTACGGCTCTGGCTGGGGCTACTACTGAGGACACGTGGGACATCCACGCCCCACACCTGGACTCCGGGGTCCCCAGCCTGGAAGCCACGCGCTCTGAGCCTCGCTGCGCACCTGCGCTCCAGGGCCCTGCGCGTGCGACACATCGACCTTCTCCTCTCCTGAGTCCCATCCCCGGAAGGGGGCTCGTGGGAAACGCGCGCTGAGACTCCTGGGAGGTCTCTCGTGGGATCAGGCTGTCACTGTCCGGGCTTCCGACCTTCACGCGGGACTCGTTTCTCTGTTTCCCTAATAAACCTGTTCAATGCGCAGTAACAAGCCTGGCTTGCTTGTATTTCAAGTCCTGTATTGGTATTTGTGTTTTTCCCCCATTGAATGAAGCAAACAATGGCCTTCTTCAGGGAATATCGTCTTTGAGTATTTCTGTAACAGGGGGGTCAGGCCAGGTCGCTGGGAGCAGAGGGGGACCCCAGAGGCGGCGCCTGAGCCAGCCTGCCCTCCCAGAAGGGTGGGGAGAAACGCGGAGCAGCTGGAGCCCAGCCGGAGGGAGCTCGGACTGAGGCTGCGCAGAGCCGCAAAGGGGAAAACACGGGTGTGCGCTGGGGGTCAGCCAGCGGCCCAGGGGCCCCACCCCGCTACAGGATGAGACCCTTGTGCGCCTGTGGGCGGCTGGGAAACTTCTGTCCCCTTCTGCAAAATGGTGGCGGAATGAGGGACAACTGTGACAAGGAACACGGCTGACATTGGCCCAGGCGTCGTCCTTGTCGTTCCTGGCCTCCTGTACCACAGCAAGGGCTCGTGGGAACCCTCCCCGACCAGCAGGTCCCGGGTTCACTTGGCGCTCAGGCCTCGCACTGTCGGGGCTGGACAGCAACCAGGCCTTTGGAAAGCTAGAAATTGGAAGTGACAGGGCCTGGCCTGCCAAAAGCTTGCAAGATAATTGGACAGAAAAGAGCCCTCCCTCCCCACAGGAACCTCGTTCTGGAGCAGGAAGGGGGTGCTCTTCGCGATGGGAGTCCACCGTTCTTCCAGGTCCTGGAACCTGAACGCACCTCACTCACTCCCTTGCACCAGCACCTGTCCCCGAGGTGGGCTCTGCCTGCAGCAGGCAGCCCAGCCTGCCTCTGTCCCAGGAGCCCCAACCAGCAGCTGTGCAGTTTGCGCTCGCAGGGGCTCCTCCCTCCCTGTGAGTCTCCAGTCTCAGGCCACAGCCCCCGAAACGGAGGCACCCAGACTTCTCCCCCATGTCACCGGTTCCTCAGTCCCGTCTCCCTTTCCTTACGGTGACACCGTCGTCCCCAACTATTCGC
>PVKU01013328.1:0-29596 GCA_004027475.1 Anoura caudifer | reverse complement strand
TACCAAGGCCACCTCTATTTGTCAGATTAGTCAAAGTGGTTCTTTAGTGACAAATTAATCCAAAATTTCTCTTCCCAAACACATGAAAATTATTTCTCACTCAAGTGAAGGACACTGCAGGTGTTGGCAGCTCTCCAGGGCAACTGCCCCCGTGCTGTGACTCAGCAGCTCAGTCTACTTTAGGTCCTCTGACATCCAGCGGCTTGGCATCCACACTGACCCCAACCCTCTGACCCCAGACTTGACTGGCTCAGCCTCCAAGTCTCTGACTGGTGTCTGATAGGAAAGCCTGTGCTTAAGTGAGAACTCAGGCTTTAATGGGGATGTTCAGGAAAAGATTGAAAACTGCTTTTCCAGAACAGAAAGAAATTCACGCATTGGAAATGGTGACTAAAAATGTAACAAAGTATATGGGCTGCACGACTACCGTGATTCAATCAGATGAAACAATATAAACAATTTCTTGGAACCTACAATAAACTTACAATAACATGCTCTGTGTTGAAGACTTCACAACAAGAGAAGAAAAGCCTGATAAGACCACCTGTTGAGAACATTGTTGATGGAAGTATTTTTAAATAATGCAAAGAACATACGTGAGATTTCAGGACTGTCATATTCAGCAGAATGAAGCCCCACAATCCACTGGGACTCTTGGTCAACCAGGCAGAGAAGTCTGAGGGTGGGAATGAGGATTCATCTCATGGTATCCCCTGAAAGCAATAGCCACCATGTAAACTGCTTTCATGACTGTTTAGCAAATGGAAACCACTGAAAAAGCAAACTTTGCCATTTAGCAAGAACAATCAAAATAGAAGTTCTTAGTATTCAATGAAAATATGATACAACTTTTATTAAGGCTTTCAGACCAGCAGCTTGGTCACTTGATTAGAAACAGACCCATAGATACAGAGAACAGACTGACAGCTGTCAGAGAGGAGGGGGCGCTGGAGGGCTGGGTGAAAAAGGTAAAGGGATTAAGAAAAAACTCATTGACACAGACAACAGTATGGTGATTACCAGAGGGAAAGGGGGTTGGGGAAGGTAGAAGAGGTTAAAGGGTTGGTGCGGGGGGAATGGTTATGGAAAAATACTTGACTTGGGATGACCAGCAGATCCCAACAAAGAGATGATGTATTACAGAATTGTACACCTGAAACCTATATAATTTTATTTACCAATATCATCCCAATAAATGCAATAAAAATATAAATAAATAAAAATAAACCATTGCCCAGAGCCCTGCAATCACAAGCTGAGTCCTGCAGTTGCCCTCTTTTTTACTTTTATCATGATAGATGTCACCGAGTCCTTCCCCAAGGGCTTCCTGGCAAGTGGAGGGGCCACAACCATCCCCAGGATGGTAGTAGTGCCGATTGAGCAGGTCAGGCTGCTGCTGCAGGGGCAGCATGCCAATGCCAGCAAACAAATCACTGCGGATAAGCAATAAAGGGAAATATAGACTGTGTGGTCCATATCCCCAAGAAGCAGGGAGTCCTGTCCTTCTGGGGTGGTAATGTGACAGATGTTATCAGATCCTTTCCCATCCAGAATCTCAACTTTTCCTCCAAAGATAAATACAAGCAGATCTTCCTGGGTCGTGTGGACAAGAGAACCCATTTCTGCTGCTACTTTGCAGGGAATCTGGCATCAGGTGGTGCCACTGGGGCCACCCCATTGCATTTTGTGTATCCTCTTGAGTTTGCCCACACCCATCTAGTAGCTGATGCAGGCAAAGTTGGAGCTGAAAGGAAATTCAAATGCCTCGATGACTGCCTGGTTAATGTCTACAAATCTGATGGGGTCAAGGGCCTGTATGAAGTCTTTCATGTATCTGTGCAAGCTATCATAATTTGACTGCTTCGGTATCTATGACACTGCAAAGGGAATGCTTCCAGGTCCCAAGAATACACCGTCTTCATCAGCTGGATGACTGCATAGTCTGTCACAGTGGTAGCTGGGATGGCTTCCCATCCATTTGACAGAGTTCCTTGCTGCATGATGATGCAGTCAGGGTGCAACGGACCTAATAGAATGCTCACAGGCATGCTTTACTGCTGAGGGAACATTGCTTGCGATGCACGAAGCACTTCCTTTTTCAAGGGTGTGTGGTCCAAAGTTCTCAGAGGCATGAGTGTTGATTTTTTCCTTGTCATATATAAGGAAATCAAGAAATTCACATAAATTGTTTCTTAGCCTCCCTTACCCACAGCCTGAACAGGCAATGTTGTATTATGTAATATGTCTTGAGCATTCTTGACAGAATGTTAGCTGTCTGTTTATTAATGGCAACTATTTACTGGTGGAAAATGGAAAGCAATGATATATGTCTGACCAGTTTCCTCTTTTTATTATATTTTATTGTTTATGCTATTACAGTTGTCCCAGGTTTCCCCTTTTGCCCACCTCCACCCAACAACTCCCTCAGGCAATACCCACACCACTGTCAGAGCCCATGGGTCACACATATACATTCTTTGGCTAATCCTTTCACCTTCTTTCATCCAGTGCACCTCTCTTCTCTGACAGCTGTCAGTCAGTTTCATGTTCTTATACTTCTCTTTCTATTTTGTTCATCAGTTTATTAGACTCCATATATAAGTGAGAGCATGTGGTATTTCATTAACTGGCTTATGTTACTTAGCATAATACTCTCCAGGTCCAGCCACACTATGGCAAAAAATCAGAGTTCCTTCTTCTTTACAGCTGCATAGTATTCCATTGTGTAAATGTACCACAGCTTTTTTATCCATTCATCTGATGGGCACTTAGGTTGTTTCCATAGTTTGGCTATTCTAAATAATGCTGCTGTGAACATTGGGATGCATATATTCTTTTGAATTGGTGTTTCACAATTCTTAGGATTCCTAGAAGAGAAATCATTGAGTAAATAACCATTTCATTTTCATTTTTTGAGGAGACTCCATAGATTTTTTTATGGTGGCTGAACCTGTCTGCATTCCGACCAACAGTGCACGAAGATTCCCTTTTCTCTGTATCCTTGCCAGCACATGTTGTTTGTTGATTTATTAATGATGGCCATTCTGACAGGTGTGAGGTGATATCTCATTGTGGTTTTAATTTGCATCTCTCTGAAAATTAGTGATGCAAAGCATTTTTTCATATGTCTGTGGGCTATCTGTATGCCCTCTTTGGAAAAGTGTCTATTCAGGTTCTTTGCCCTTTTAATTGGATTGTTTATCTTCTTGGCCTTGAGTTGTGTAAGTTCTTTATATGTTTTGGAAATTAAACCCTTATCAGATATATCAGTGACAAATATGTTCTCCCATATATTGGATTCCCTTTATATTTTGAAGATGGTTTCTTTAGCTGTGCAGAAGTTACTTAATTTGATGTAGTCCTATGTGTTTATTTTCTCTTTGTTCCCCTGTCCTAGGAAATAATGTTGGCAAAAAAAAAAAAAATGTTACACAAGATATCTGAGATTTTACTGCATAGGTTTTATTCTAGGATTTTTATGGTTTAGTTAGTTCTTCTTTGAACTATTGGATTTTGAACTTCTTTGACTTTGAAATTTGCCTGTGAAAGCATGTGGTCCAGGACTTTTGTTTGCTGGGAGCTTTTTGATTACTGCTTCAATTTCATTAGTTGTTATCAGTATATTCAGGTTTTCTGATTCATCCTGATTCAATTTTGGAGATTTTATGTTTCTAGAAATTTATTCATTTCACCCAGGTTGTTCAATATTTTTGGCATATTGTTGTTAATAGTATTTTCCTAAAATCCATTGTGTTTCTTTGATCAACAATTATGTCTCCTCTTTCATTTCAGATTTTGCCTTTGGGTCCTCTTTCTTATTTTCCTGATAAGTCTGGTTAAAAGTCCATCAAAGAACCAGTTCCTGGTTTTATTTACCTTTTGAATTGTTTTTTAGTCTCTATGCCATTTATATCTGTTCTGATCTTTATTATTTTCTCCCTTATACTTACAGTGGGCTTTGTTTGTTGTTGTTTTTCTGGCTCTCTTATGTGTAGAGTTAGATTGTTGATTTAAGGTTTCTCCTGCTTCTTGAGGTATGCCTGTGGTGCTATGAAATTTCCTCTTAGGATTGTTTTCACCATATCCTACAGATTTGGGGTTGTTGTGTCTTCATTTTCATTTGTTTCTAGGTAGTTTTTCATTTCTTTTTTGATCTCACTGATAACCCATTCATTTATTACATGTTATATAGACAATATATTTGAATGTTTTTTGAATCTTTTTATGAAAATTGATTTCTAGTTTCACGTCATTGTGATCTGAGAAAATACTTGGTATGATTTGAATCATCTTGAATTTGTTAAGACTTATTTTACATCCTAACTCATAGTCCATCTTGGAGAGTTATTCATGTGCACTTAAGAAGAGTGCATTCTGCTGTTCTGGGATGAAATGTTCTGTAAATATCAACTAAGTCCATTTCATCTAGTGTGTCATTCAATGTTACTGTTTCCTTGTTGATTTTTTGTCTGGAAGATCTATCCATTGATCACAGTGAGGTGTTAAAATCCCCTACTATGACTACACTGCTGCTGACCTCTTCCTTAAAGTTCACCGTGGTATTCTTTATATATTTAGGTGCTCCTATATTTGGTGCATATATATTTGGAAGGATTACATCTCCCTGTTGGACTGATCTCTACAAGAGAATTTCCATAGGGCTGTCAACTGATTTCACAATATAAACACTTCAGGCCATAAAGATTGGCATGGAAAAGTCAAAGTGATAAAAAAATAAGGACACAACCAAGAATACTCTACCCAGGAAGGTATCATTTACAAATAAAGTTGAAATAAAGAACTGCCCAGACAAAACAACAACAACAACAACAACAAACACAACTCAAGGAGTTCATTATCACTAAACTAGCATTGCAAGAAATGTTAAAGTACTTGCTTTATAGCCTCAGCAATTTGGGGGGGAAAGAAAAAGTAGAATGGATCACAATAACTGATGTCAAATTATGTTACAAAGCCACTATTCTCAAAACAGTCTGGTACTGGCATAAAAACAGACTCATAGACCAATGGAAGAGACTAGAGAGCCCAAATATAAACCCATGTCTCCATGGTAAGTTGATATTTGACAAAGAAGACAGTTGCACAAAATGGAATAAAATTAGCTTCTTCAATAAATGGTGTTTGGAAATATGAACAGGTTGATGCAAAAAATGAAACTAGACCACTGACTTACACCATACAAAAATAAATTCAAGGTGGATAAAAGACATAAATATATGTGACACCATAAAAGTCCTAGAGGAGAACACAGGCAGGAAAATTTCAGATAACTCATGTAGCAATATTTTTACTTATATGTCCCCTAGAGCAAGGGATATATAAAGTAAATAACAAACAACTGAGACTACATCAAATTAAAAACTTCTGCATGGCTAAAGAAAACATGAACAAAAATGAAAATGGAATCAGCAACATGGAAAAACATATTTTCCAATGATATCTCAGACAAGGTTATGATCTCCAAAATATATAAAGAACTCACACAACCCCACACCAGGAAGACAAACAATCCAATTAAAAAATGGGCAAAGGGCCTGAGCTGACACTTCTCCAAGAAGGATATATAGAGGGCCCAGAAACATGAAAGAATGTTCAGCATCACTAGCCAATAGAGAGATGCAAATTAAAACCACAACGAGATACCACTTCACACCAGCCAGAATATCTATCATTAGTAAAGCAACAAACCACAACTGTTGGTGAGGATTCAGAGAAAAAGGAACCCTGGTACATTGTTGGTGGGAATGCAGACTGGTACCACCACTGTGGGAAACAGTATGGAATTTGATAAAAAAATTAAATAACTACCTTTTGACCCAGCAATTCCTCTGCTGGGATTATAACCTAAAAATCCTGAAACACCAATCAAAAAGAACCTATGTACCCCAATATTCATAGCAGCACACTTTACAATAGCAAAGAGCTGGAAGCACCCCAAGTGCCCATCAGTAAATGAGTGGATCAAAAAACTGTGGTACATTTACTTGATGGAATACTACACAGCAGAAAGAAAGAAGGAACTCCTAACCTTCACAACATTTTGTATGGATTTGGAGAGCGCTATGCTAAATGAAATAAGCCAGGTGGTGAAACACAAATACCATATGATGTCTCCTATACATGGAACCTAATCAACAAAACAAACAAGCAAGCAAAATATGACCAGAGACATTGAAATAAAGAACAAACACAGCAAGGGTCATCAAGAAACAAAAACTTTTATTACTAAAAATAAAATAGATGAAAATATCACTGAACAGTTCTTAATACTGTGTAGCAACATAGTTATCTGACTGGACTATGGATATGTTGAAATGTTTATCAACAGTGATTATCTTCTGAGTATTCTTGTTTATTTTGCTTGTCTCAAATTGACAGTAAATATGTAAAATAGTTCCTCATAAAAATATTTACTAAAACACGAGGGAGGTGGGGAGGGCTGGGGGGTGGTCTAGGTTGGGGGTAAAAAGCAGAAAGCTGTGCTTGAATAACAATTAAAATAAAATTAAATTAAAAAAATGTTTACTTAGCATAGTACTGTCCAGTTCCATCTATGCCGTCGTGAATGATAGGAGTTCTTTCTTTCTTTCTGTTGCACAGTATTCCATCATGTAAACATACCATAGTTTTTGAGCCACTCATTTACTGATGGGCACTTAGGCTGTTTCCAGCACTTGGCTATTGTAAATAACACTGCTATGAACATTGGGGCACATAGGATTTCTGAATTGGTATTTCTGGATTCTTAGGTTATAACTCCAGCAGTATAAACACTGGATCAAAAGGAAGTTCCATCCTTGCATTTTTTGAGGAAATTTCATGCTGTTTTCCACAGTGGCCACACCAGTCTGCATTCTCACCCACAATCCACCAGGGTTCCCTTTTCCCCACATCCTTGCCAGCACTTGTTATTTGTTGTTTCATTAACGATGGCTATTTTGATCAGTGTGAAGTGGTACCTCATTGTGACCAAGGTGAAGAAGGGGAAGGGTCTAATCAAGGAATATGCATAAAGGATCCATGGTAATGTATAGCAGGGTAGGGGTTGATGGAGGAAGCATGGGTGGGCATGGCAGGGGAGAGCAACTGGGGAAAAATTGGGACAACTGTAATTGAACAATAATGAAATTAAACCCATGGACATGGACAACAGTGTGAGAATTGACTGTGGGAGCAGGGAAGTGGGATGGGTGGAGGAGAGCAAAGGGGGAAAAATTTGGACTACTGTAATAGAATAACAATAAAAAGTGATTCAATAAAATGTCTCCACTTAGGTATAAGCAGGCTGGGATGCAGCCCTGTGTTCCCAAGAAAGAAAGGAGAACTGGATATTAGTTTTACTACTAACTTGTGTTGGAATTACTCATAGAAACAAACTAAATTAGATGCATGAGATATCTTGACTGTGGACTTCATTTTTAATCAATATTTGCATAGGTTAGTTTCATAAAGAAAATAAAGACAAGTAAAAATTTATTTGCAATGGTAATAAAATTGACTATATTTATGCACAATTCTCACTTGCTTAAAAGAAATGTCCCACAGGATATATTGTTTTCATGAGAAAGGAGCTCATTATTATTTTGTGGCAAAATTCACTGGCATTTCTATAAAACCTCAGGTCTTAATTATACTGTGATTAAAATCCTTATGTATTTCTAGTTTTCAGATTAGCCCTAACATATTTCTACTCTTAGGAAGAAATATTTATACCAATGCAATTAAACATTTAAAGAAATAAATGTTGAATGGTAATTTTAGAGTCACAGAACTATAAGGAGTTTCAGGAGATATAATTTTATTATGAAACATTTACTAAGCCCTTTCTATATGTAGGCAATATAAACATATTATCCTGTAACCAGTGATATGATAACACAGGAAATTCAAAAATGAATACATTATGGTGTTTCTGCTCAAGACGCTTATAACATGTCTTGGGAAACTTAAATGGAAAAGTTCAAATCTAGATTTTGAAAGATTTTGAAAGTCACAAAAATGATGAGGGCAGGAAATGGACATCCCAGAGTGAAAAGGCATGACTGAAGAAAGGAAAGCGGACCAGTTCTCAGACTCACTAGAGGCCCATCTGCATTCTGAAAACAGGGTTGATGCGTTGCTCTGATGAGTGCGAAGACAAGGTAAGCTAGCTTTTCTCTAACAAGAGAGCTATGTTCTGATATTACAGTTAGGAGTAGGAAGATATAGGCCCCGCCCTCAAGAAATATAAGATGTAAAAGTACATAATGTGATCAAAGGAATAATCAAAACTACTTTGGTGGGCATTATAGCTGAAATCACCATTGGGCCTCAGTCATGGAAGTAATAAATGCCAGAGTAAGGACTATAGTCTTTATTCTATAAACAGGGAAAGGCCATTACAGCTTTTTAAGAATGGCAGGAAGTGACTACATTCCACTTATGTCAGGAAAAATTAGGTGGCAAAATGAATAACAGAAGTTTAGAAGCAGGTTATTTTGCTTGCTGGTTATTGTAATATGTTGGATGGAAGGATAAAGATCTGCAGGACAGGCATAGGAGTAGGGTGGATAAAGAAGTTAATTTGATGTTAATTTCTTGGAAACCAATTTGTTGTAAATATAAGGATATAAAAGAAGGATTTGGGAGCTCCAGTATAGTGGACAGCATCTATTGTTAGGGAACACAGCAAAACAGACTGTGAAACAGAGAACCTCATCAACCCATTAGAGACACGGAATTTTGAACATTAGCAGTCTTAAGTCCCAGATCTACCATGTGTTTGATTTTGAACAGGTTAATTAACTTCTGTGTGCCTTGAAGATTAAATCAGCTAATAAAAAAAGAGCTTAGCATAGCATATGAATCCTAGCAAGAGGTCAATAGTTTTCATTATCTTTACTATCATCATCATTATCATCATCATCCATGTACAGACACCTAAAAGACTGTTAAAAATCAGTATTAATGAAAAAGATGAGTGTTTGAGATGGAGATTTATATTAATATAGAGGTGATGGTTGAATGTTTCAAAATAGGAAGAAATGACCAAAAGGTGGGTGTAGTTTGAGGAGAGGGCTCAGATCAGAGCTTTTATTTAAGGGATGAGTGGAACAGTAGGCCTCTCTAGAAGACATAATGAGCCATTCATCCTCTGGCTCCTAATAACTACATGACTGTATCAGACATGTCCAGGCACAGGGAGGCAACATCATTGGATTCAGATCTCTACAGAGTTAAATGTCCCCAAAAGCCTAAGCCCAATGTTGTTTATCTTATATGATAAGAGTTTAACACTTAGTACTGTTCTTCATGAATCATAGCACACCCCAAAAAACCTTTTAATCTTCTAATCTAATCTTTTATTTTTCAGGAAAAGAAGCTGAAGCTCCAAGTGACTTACACAGCTCAAATTTTAAAGATGTGTCTAGACTCAATTTATCAAACATAATGCCACAAAGTCAATGGGAAGTATATCATTGAACCTAATTGTTTAAGAACATGGTAATACCTTAAAGGACTCTCTCTTTCCAGAGGACCTGAACAGACACCTCTCCCAATAAAATATAAAAATGTTTAACTGATATATTTTTTTAAAATGGTGCTCAATTTCACTAACTATAAGGGAAATGCTAATCAAAACCACAAGGAGATAGCAATTCACGCCTGTTAGCTATCATAAACAGGACAAGTAATAAGTGTTGGAGAGAAAGTAAAGAAAAAACATTCCTCATACACTGGTGGGAATGTAATTTGATACAGCCATTGTGGAAAACAGTATGGAGCTTCCTCAAAAATTAAGAGTAGAACTGCCTTATGACCCAGTAACACTTCTTCTGGATATTAAGCCCCAAATTTAGAAAAAAATTGTTTGTAAAAAATATACGTACCCCTATTTTGTTGCAGCATTATTCATTATTGTGACCAAGATATGGAAACAACCTAAGTGTCATTCAACGGATGACTGCAAGAGAAGATGTGGTACATATGGACAATGGAATGCTACTCAGCCATAAGAAAAGACAAAATGTTAAAACTGGCAACAACACAGATGGATCTTGAGTGCATCATGTTAAGCAAAACAAGTCAGATGAGTAAAGTCAAGAGCCATGTGATTTCCCTCAAATGTGGGCTATAAAACTGAAAGCAGCAATCAAACAAAACAGATTTATAGACACAGACACTAGTATGGTGGTAACCAGATGGGCAGGGAGGTGGGGGAGTTGAAGAGGATGAAGGGGTCAAATATATGGTGACGAAAGCAAACTAGACTTTGGGTGGTGAGCACTCAATTCAGTAGACAGATGATGTATTATAGAATTGTGCACTTGAAACTTATATAACTTTATTAATCAAAGTTACTCTAATAAATTTAATTAAAAAATGAACATATACTGAAAAACAAAAGCACAATGAAAGAAATTTTTTTGCAAATCATCTGATAGGATACAGTTTCCAGAGTATATAAGAAACTTGTACAACTCAACAATAAAAAGACAAAAATCTTAAAATGAGGAAATCATCCACCCTGGTCAGGTGTCCCAGTTGATTGGAGTATCATCCTGTACACCAAAAGGTTACATGTTCAATCCCCAGTCATGGTACTTATGGGAGACAACCAATCAATCTGTGTCTCTCTCTCCCCTCTCCCTCTTCCTCCCTCTGTGTCTCTTCCTTCCTCTCTCTCTAAAATCAATAATGAAAAATACCCTCAGATAATGATTAAAAAATTGGAAACAGATTTAAATAAATATTTATCTAAAATTTATATGTAAATAGTCATAAACACAAATGATGCTCAACATGATTTGTCATGAGGGCAATATAAATCAAAACTACAATGAGATATTACTTTACACCCACTACATGGCTATTTTCTAAAATTTAAGTAATAACAAATAGTAGCAATGATGTGGAGAAATGGGAACTTTCAGATATTGGTTATGAAGTTGTAAGATAATGCAGTCATTTTGGAAAGTAGTTTCACAGTAACTCCAAATGTTAAATAAACAGTTACTACATGACCCAGGAATTTCACTGCTAGAAAAATATTCAAGAACATTGAAAATATACTTTCACACAAAAACTTACACACAAATGTCCATAGAATTATTATTTTAATGGTCAAAAAGCATAAATCAATTGCCGAACAACTATGAAAAGCTAAATAAAATGTAGAAATATACAAGGAAATGTTATTGGTAATAAAAAAATGATGTACTGATACTAGATATATCATGAATGAATCTTGAAAACATGCTACGGGAAGAAGCCAGACACAAAAGTCCACATATTGCATGATTTCACTTACACGAAGTGCCCAGAATGTGAAAACTCATAGAAAGAGAATATAATCTAGTGGTTGTCAAAGGCAAAGAATGGGAAGAAAGTGACTAAGAATAAGTCTGGTGCTTCTTTCTGAAGTGATAAAAATATTCTGAAATTAGATAGTGGAGATAGATGTGTAACTCCGTGAATATATGGGAAACCACTAAATTTTATGCTTCAAATAAGTGAATTATATTTTATGTAAATTATACCATAATAAAGCAGCATTTGAAAACAAAAAAAATGTCTAGGCAGATCCTCTTAAATTTGTGACTGTATCAAAGACGACTTAATTTTTTTTTAAGTTTAAAAAATGAATAAAAGCTATAACAGATTAACTTTGAAAACAGTGTAAATAATTCTACAACGCAATTTTCCTGGACTCTTCAAAAAGTCCATGTCATGTAATATCAAAAAAATATAGTGGAACTGCAAGATTAGAAAGAGAATAAAGAGAACCACCAAAAAAGCACCAAACAAATAAGTCCTACTGAAACAAACTGGCTCTCATTATCCTATTCAATAATTTTTCAATGTTTCAAAACTTAAAAGAAAGAAATATGAAAATACTGTATTGGGCTCTGCCATACATTTTTCAAAAATTGGACAAAAAAGTAACAAAATAATTTACACAATTATTTAAATGATTAAAATGCATGCCACTCTATATAAAATAAAGCCATTTATGCCTGAGGTAAACATAGTCATTTTTTCTGTGATAATAAAGGGTTATACTTCCTGGAGCACCAGGTTAAAATAAAGTCTGTTGAAATAAGGACGTGAGCATCAAGTAATTACCTGATTTTCAATAAACAATGCATAGACATAACAAGCAGTCCACCACCAAATCACACCATTTTCAAGGAAGAAAGACATCTCATTATTCTTTAGAAGATGCACCATGCACTGAATTGCAGTTGCCAAGTTTATTCAGTAGATTCTATTCACCTGGAATTTAATCATTAACTGGAGAATGACAAACACAGATTGCAAACACATTCTGCACAATGTTTCTTAAATAAACTGTTGCTTATGTAGTTCTGTTTGCTAACTTGATACCAATACTCCTTTCTCAACCAAAATCACAACTTCTAGACTCTTTGCGAATGTTTAGAAATACATTATCTGATTTCAAATAAGATCAAGCAAGTAGAGGGAGGCATTTCTTCTGCCTGAGCCTTGAAAAAACATGAAGAATGAAACAGATAATACATCATCCTTTCACAATTATTCCAGTTTAAATAGTTACTGCCTTCAGTGGTTAGAGACTATGATACCCCACACATTATTTGAATATCCATATGCCATATGTTTGGCATAACAATTGGAATTCTCATGTTTTCTAACCATAATGCCAGAAATCATTATATAATTCCTTTTGGATTTCAATAAAATTATTTGATTTTTCAAAAGTGAACTTTAAGACAGTTATATATCAAACATAGTCATAGCTTTAAAAACACTAATAGTTTGACAGATTTCATATGTCCCTTAAATAAAAAGCTGTAAATTAAAACTGCTACCCAAAAGGTTGAAACTCCTTATCCTTTTTATTACCAAACAAACGAAAAAAAAAATCAGAGTTTTACCTGTTTGTCATCACAAAAGTCAAACCTGTGAGGCACACACTGGCTTAAAATTATAGAGTAAAAGACAGAAAACTGTACAAGAACAACAATAAAATAATATATATAGTATAAAAATAAATTCTCTGTTCACAAAAAATAAAAAGTAAAATAAAGTTATAGAGCTTTTATTCAGGTGCTGGGTGATCTGGGAGAATGGTGGACTTGTGTCCCCAGGCTCATCTCCTCGGAAACACCAAGGCAAAAGCCACTGTCCAGGGTTCCTGCTCCATTTAAAATACAGTCCCTAGGAACCCCAGGGAGGCTGTAAGCAGTCATCCAGGTAGATTTACATGTCCCTGGCTGCAGTCCATGTCAGGCTCCCACCTGGAATCCGCACGTAGCTCCTACGCGGCCATGTCCCATGCAGCTACTCGGACTGCAAGAGGGTGCGCTTCCAGAAAAGAGAGCAGGAATGGCTCAGCAACTGCCTCACCAGGTCAACAAGAGAGAGAAAAAGGTTCCCTCCTGGAGGCCCTGGGCCTCCTGGATGCTAAGGCCATGTGGCCCACGGAGAGAACAGGCCAGTGCACTGTGCTTGTGCAGGTCATAAGCATACGATCCGTGAGCCGGAGAGAGCTTTCTTTGTTTCCCTGGGATTGTACTAGTTTGGGTGCAGGGCAAACCAGGTGCTTTCACATACCTCGGTGCATTCACCTCCCAACCAATCCCTCCTTTCCCCAGACTAGGCTGACAGGCCTCTTAGGTTCAACACTCCCCTGCACAAGATTCTGACTTCTATGGCGCATGTGCCAACCTTCCCCTGGTCCCACCCCCGAAGCTGCGACTGAAAGCAAGGGAGGGCTTTTTCCGCAATCAAATTACCTTACTAGTGTTTCACATTTTCAGTGTAAGAATCTCCCTCTGCTGCCCTCTTGACCAATGGCGGACGTTCCCTGGCACTCCAGACAGACTATCTACTGCTAATACTTTCATTTCCTCTCTTCTCACGTGTGTTTCCACTATGATTCCACACTCATGCACACATGCATATTCATTTTCTTCAGTATTGACTAAAGAAATATCTAATGGGAAACGTGTGTTTAGAGACAATCACTCAAGACCTTTGTAACCAGAGGCAAAATTAACTGTACCTTAATATTAACATATTTATAAAGATATTAAATACCCATAGAAAGTGTTATAGCACTTAGAGAAGTACACATTGTAGTAAAGGAATGTGTCTTATCTTGAATTCGGTACATTTATTTGAAAAGTAGTTTAGCTGAAATAGTGGAAAACTCAGTGAATAATGGCTTATAAGTCAATATTGCTCATTTTCCTTATAACATAAGATTAAGAGATGGTTCTTGTCTTTGTTTCAAATATTCAAAGATTCAAACTCTTTGAAGCTTTCTGACTAGCATATAATCAATTATTAATTTTTCACATGTACTTTATAAAATATGGATATGGGTTCAGGCTTCTATATCTGTGACTTTTTAATAATGTTCAATTCTTCTGTATTTTGTTGATTATCTGCCCTGCAATTCATTTCTGAGAAACAATTTATACCAAACTCTGTGTTTAATAATGCATTATCTTATCCAAAGTTGTCTAATTGAGGAGGTTGTTTTGGGAGTTTGTCCATAATAATTTTTGTAAAGAGCATATACAGCAGCTGGATTTTGTACTTTAGTTATATATTTTATCCACCCTGAGGCTCTCTATCTTATTGAATAATTTTTTAAATGTATCTCTATTGCTTTCTTTTTACTGTATTTTTCACCAATAAAAATAAGGAACAATATCTTAATTGCCTTTTCTTTTTCTATTCCTTCAAAGCTGTTCTTTGCTTCATTTTCCTATCCATTACTCCGTGAGACCGATTCTCTTTTACTCATTTTTTTAATTTACATTTCTCATATTTATATTTGAGAATTTTTTACTTGCCTTTTTAACCTGACAAAGTTGAAAGTTAATCAAAATTCGTATTCTGCTGGTAAATAATACAAAACAACTAGCTGCTGTTACAGATATTCAAAACAAGCTTTCTTTAAACATAAACCATCCAGACACAAATGATCATGTCTGAGTGGTAAATAGTAACAGGAGTAGCAAGAGCTTCACTATTGAGCATCCTTGTACCGGAAACACCACTATTTCTGAGAGATTTCTGTCACTTATGACACCAGTGCACACACACTATGCGTGATGAGTGGATATGTAGTTGAAGTAGGGATACTGACAGTTCATCGGGGAGCTCCTAGGTTGGAAATGGTAAATATAAATTTACTTTGAATTTATATTTAAATTCAAATACTTCTATTTCTACTTCCCATTCTTTGTTCTTCCTCTGCTCACTTCTTTCTGTGCACACCCCCTTGAAGGCACTCCGCAGGACCCTAACGCAGGCTCCAGCCATCTATTTTAATTTGCATACACAAACACCACATCACATCTAAGGGTTTAATGTTAATAACTATCCTGAAGCTTTGAAAGTCTACTTAGACATGAAACATTCACATTAAATAATATTTGGTAAAGGTAAAAAGCAGATCTTTGAGATAATTGTACATTACCATAATTGTATAGTAATTTTCTTCTGCTTTACTTTGGTGGTTCACCTGAGCACCAGGGTTTAAAATGTTTTATTTTGTATAACATAAAAATTTAATTTCAAATAACTTCTAAACATGGTTGACTACCTTTATTACTCTGTACAGCTGTAGAATTGTTTTGATATAGTTTTAAGAAGATTACTAAAATGTTTCAGTTATAAGGTGGGATTTTCATTATTTTAAATTCCATTTTTTAAAGATTTCTAAGCAAAGCAAATGTCTTATGATGAAATAGCATTATACATTTATATGTATTAAATTCTAACTGAAACTAGAAATTAACCCCTAAGAGTCTCTAGAATAACAAATTATTATACAAAGATTCTTAAGGTTGTAAATTAGTATAACTCTATTACTTTAGCATACTTGTTCTACTTGATACAGTCAAGTCTACCTTTTAGCCATAATAATTACACACACACACAATTAGGTAGCTTGGGTAGTTTTGCAAAATAATAAAAATCTGACTTGAGATTTTGCTTAAACATATTATTAATTTGAGATTAATTTGCTTATGGTAGCAAAAAATTCTGCTTTTATGATATTCAAAGTGGTAAGTAATGAAGAAAAGATATGTCTTAGCCTTTTGGCATGCTACTTCAATATTTGGTATGGCATGATACTCCAATATTTCATTCAATGGTTATATATTTCTAATTATTTTAAAGAAATGATAATCTGTTAGAAGTGTCAGCACTATGTTGAATTTTGTATTTAAGAAGTATGAGGTAATCCATAGGAATCAATTATGTCTTTTACTTTTTCTATTATACTTAATCATTTTTAAAGTTCATGAATTAGTCTCTGGCTAATCAATGGTTCCAATCTATTTGTAAGTGAACAATTATTAGATCATTAAAATATCTACTTTTCCATATTAAAACATTAAATCTTTACACATTAATAAAAATCTAATTGACTGTATTATTTCCAAATAATCATATTAGCAATGTAAATATTATAAAGCTCTACTACAAACTATTTTCCCTAAACCAAGAAATTTTTAAATTTTTAGAGTTTAATAAGAGGACTTCTTTAGCATCATACAGTAGATATTGGCTGTGGAAATAATGACAAAATAACTAGTAAATGCAAGAAAGATTCATACAAACTTTGGAATAAATCCTACTTATCAAAGAATAACTAGATCATTGAACATTTTGTAAAACATTTATAAAACATTCAGTGCTTATTTATTGAGCAAAAAAGAAATAGTTATTGACTTTGGCATTGTAACAATTCTGAGAGGCAATTAACTATTAATTCTAATAGCTCTTAGAATTATTTTAAAGTAAACCCAACTTTACCATTTGTCTAAAATAAGGCCTATTTTGTGCTTCCAAACAATAATATTTAGAATTTTGCTCCAACACTATTCAAGAGCACAAGCTGTAGATGATGTCCACAAACAGCCAAGGCATTTTTCTTAAATTAAAATTCAATTACTTTTTCAGTCTAAAATATTTTAATGCCCCCCATCCACCAGCAGGATAAAATCCAAATGCATTAAATATCTATGGGGCTCTTCATAATCTGATCCTACCTCATACCTACTGTCAACGTGTGACATTTTCATAACAGATCTTTCCTGCCAATCATATTCAAGAATCTTCCAAACATGTGATGGGCCCAATGCCTGGAAAATTGGCATATTCTATCCTTTCTATTTAGATTGTTTTCTACCACTTACGTTAACAGCTAGAAAATTCTTGAACAAGTTGAGATTTTAGCTAAATCCTTATTCTTTCTGTTCATCTACTCCACATCATGAGAATTACTTAGGTTACTCTTCAGCAACATGAAATTATATGATAACAATGCTAGTCAAATACATCGTTGAGCTCTACATTTGTGAATTTACTGTGGTAAACATTTTATATACATTATTGCAATAAATAATCACAAAATTTTATTTGCAGATTATTAAATTTTAGCTTTGGAAGAATACAGGGATCAAATTATAAGACTAGCATGTGCTATAATAAGAACTTATATCAGATATTTTAAAAATATTTTTTAGTTTTATTGAGAAATAATTGACATATATCACTATATAAGTTTAAGGCATGTGTCACTGTATAAGTTTAAGTCATATAGGATGATGGTTTGAATTACATATATCGTTAAGTAATTATCACAATGTCTTTAGGTAACATGAACCTTCCTTTTATGTTTTTATAATGTTAATTACTATTCTTTGCCTCCTTTCAAAAGATTCCCTTTCAAATTTCTTTTGAAGCAGATCTGGTGGTAATGAACTCCTTCAGCTTTTGTTTTTTGGGGAAAGTCTTTATCCCTACAGCTTTGCCTTATACAGAATTGATAGTTGACTGTTACTTTTTTTCAATATTTTAAATATGTCATCCCAAAAGTTTCTGTTGAGAAATTTGCTGATAGTTTTATGGGGGTTGCCTTGAGCTGACATTTTTTTTTCTTGCTGTTCCTAAAATTTTTTCTTTGTCTTTGACTTCTTGGCAATTTAATTATAATGTGTCTTGGTGCAGCCCCCTTTTGTGTTTAACCTATTCGGGGTCCTTTTGACCTTATGGACCTGGATGTCGATTTCTTTCCCTAGATTTGGGATGTTTTCAGCTATTATTGTTTAAACATACTTTCTGTTTACTTCTCCTTCTAGAATTCCCATAATAGAAATATTGGGGTTTTTTTCATCTTGTCTCATAATTCCTCTAAGCTTTTTCACTTTTTCATTCTTTTTTCTTTTTGTCCCTTTGGGTAACTTCCAATGTCCTATCCTCCAGATTACTTGAATCAGATATTTTTGAAGTCAAATGTCTATGCTAAAAACTACCACTTTGCTAGGTTACACATATCATACTGTGCATATTTAATGTTAACATGTATATATTTATTTGTGTCTCACATTTGTACTGCTTTAATGAAGCATTTGTTCATATTTGTTTTCACACTTTCTGGTAAATACTATAAACTTAATAGATATGTATTATATTTTGTACCATTATTTCAATCTAAGCAAAAATAACATTGTTTATGTATTATTATGCTATTTTTATATAAACTACATAAGTAAGATTACCACTTCCAGAGAAAAATCCATGAATCACCATAAAGAGTACAGCTGGGGCATCTAGGATGATGGCTATTTAAATTGCATTTTCTACTTTGCTTGCTAGAAGTTACTCAAAAGCAGAAAAGAAAAGAGAGATAATAGCAATAATGCAGTCCATTTTCAGGAATCCTAAGAATAAAGTATAAGCTTAAGATATCAAAATATATCCTGAGCTCATAAGTCAGGACAAATTAAAATAGTGAACATAGGACAGTGAGAGATCTTGTCAATAAAAAAAAAAATGCTCACTGAGAGCAGAATTAAGTATTTACCAACAATCATGCAAAACTCTGGCTATTATGTGTAAACTTGTTTCAGAGAAACTATTCACCAACAAAAAGGGCTAGAAAAAATACAGAAAAATCCATCTCTTGAAATAATTTGAGAATTACTAAGGAAGCTAGGATTTGATGGACTAGAATCAGCACAAAATTTTTGCTGCACTGTGCTAAGCTTTCCTTCTATAGGAAAAGAATTTCTGATTCTGGTAGAGATTTTGGTAGTCTCATGGATCTTAGAGAGACAAAAATCAGGAAACAGCTATCACAAGGCGTGTGAGGCCAACATCATGGGAATAAAGGGAGCATATAGAAGTGACATCAACATGCAGTGTGGTTTTCCCCTTGAAACATCTGATTATTTGTAAGGAGCTAATAAAACATTGAAAAGCCAAGCAGAGCTTTTGACTATTTCCTAATTAGTGAGGTGGCAGAATGTGGATTTTAAGGAGTGTTATTGACATACATGAAGGAGTATGTCAATAACTCTGGTAAAGCCCAGGTTTTCCATTGGGATTCCTGAAGTACTATATTACAAGCATATCAGATAATTGGTACTAGAATAGCTTTCATAAAAAACGGAAACTTAACTCTAAATCAGCTCAAATTTAATTTATCTTTCCTTACTCTGAATGCCTAATGTAGAAAAACAGCACAGAGTGAAGGTAGATAACATCAATCATAGCATCTATAAATTTAATACAGAATGCAATAACAAATTATAATGCAGATATGATGGCAGGAAAAAAGAGACACAAATAGAAATAAAACCACAAGTGATATAGGTAATGAGGTTTTCAGACATGAACTTTAAAGTTATTGTGATTAATATGTTCAAAATGATAGATAATAAGGTTTATTATTTCATCTGATAACTGAAATTTAGCATTATCAAATGGTAATTATAGAATGAAGAAAATGGATCTTCAAAATTTAACAAACAGGTATAATAAACAAATCAGACTCAGAAGAAAGAGTTAAACTGAAATATAGGTCATTGCCAGTTTGAAGCAATAAAAGAAAAATGTAAAGAAATACCAGAATGAGAAAAAGTCATATGAGGCCAAATTTATTTCTTTTTTCATATTGAGACAAAGAAAGCCTCAAAAGAATAAGCAAAAGGAGTTCAGAGAAAAAGAATTCTGGAAGAGTTTAAGACCACGAGTTTTGAAACACTAAAGAAAGACATCAAGATACACATTCAAGAATTATTATAAACATAAAAATGGTAAAAAGAAAGAAAACTGCACTTAGAAATGTCACAGTAAGACAATCTATAGTAATAAAATAACAATAAGCTATCCAGAGTAAGTAGACACATTGTCTTCAAAGGAACAAAAATAAACCTGAAAGTTACCTCACCAAAGAAATTATTAATCCAAAAGAAAATGGGGTAGAATATTTACAGGGCTAAAAGAAATTAATAAATAGAAAAATAAATAAAACATTTTTATTCATCCAAAGGAAGGGAAAAAAGATTTTTAAGAAATAAAAATTAGACAGTACACATAAAAAATCAAATTCAAAAAGGTGGACACAAAATTAACTGTCAGTAATTACAGTAATGGTAAATTGAGTAACTAAATACCTGTGAAATAGTAAGACTAATAAATGGGATTAGAAGAGAAAAACCTCATGCTTACAAAATAACAGATATTTTTATACCAAATAGCATAGCTTGAAAAGATAGAGAGCAGTTGCAAAAAGAAGAGCAAAAAGGGAAAATCCAAAAACAGAAATGGTAATTTTTTTAAAGATTTTATTTATTTATTTAGAGGGGAAGGGAGGGAGAAAGAGAGGAAGAGAAACATCAATGTGTGGTTACCTCTCACATGGCCCGCACTGGGGACCTGGCCTGCAACCTAGGCATGTGCCCTGACTGGGAATCAAACTGGCGACCCTTTGGTTCACAGCCCAAGCTCAATCCACTGAACTACACCAGCCAGGGCCAGAAATGGTAATTTTTAACAAACATCTCTTAACAGATGATAGAAAAAGCTGAGACAAATTAAGGATATAAAAATCCTGTTAGTATGATGATTATGTGTTTTTTACAATGTTAACCCCACCTTGCATATGTGAAGTAAACCTCACTACAAACATTCTTCATATGCTTCCAGATTGAGTTACTTTTGTCTACAGTAATTTGGAGAGTTTATTGTAAAGCCATTTGCATGTAGGTTTTCTTTAACATATTTAAGTATCCAGATTTTCAATTATTTGTTTATATCTAACTGTTCATTTGTTCTTGTCCTTTTTTCTATTTCATACAAAAATGTTTATTTTTTTGGTAAAAAGTCTTAATAATATCATTTTGCCTTTTTAAATATATGTTATTGATTATGCTATTAATTTTGCCCATTTTCTCCCTGTATTCCCCTCCAACTTGCATCCCCCCCACCCTTATTTCCCACCCCCTTAGTTCATGTCCATGGGTTATACATATAACTTCTTTGGCTTCTACATTTCCTATATTATTTTTAACCTCCCCCTGTCTATTTTGTACTTACCTTATTTTTCTTGTTCCCTGTACCTTTTCCCCTGTTCTTCCCTTCCACCTCCCCACTGCTAACCCTCCATGTGATCTCTATTTCTATGATCCATTAGGAACAGAATTCTAGTTGCTTGCTTAGTTTGTTTGTTTGTCTTTTTTGGTTCAATTGTTGATAGTTGTGAGTTTGTTGTCATCTTACGGTTCATATGAACAGTAAATGTTCATATGAATGAACACAAAATATGAACACATGTTCATATGTTGATCATCTTCTTTTTCGTAGATAAGTCCCTTTAAAATTTCACATAATGAGGGTTTGGTAATGATGAACTCCTTTAACTTGACCTTATCCAGGAAGCACTTTATCTGCCCTTCCATTCTAAATAATAGCTTTGCTGGATAGAGTAATCTTGTATGTGGGTTCTTGCCTTTCATGACTTCAAATAATTCTTTCCAGCTCCTTTTTGCCTGCAAGGTTTCTTTTGAAAAGTCAGCTGCTAGTCTTATGGGAACTCCTTTGTAGGTAACCAACAGTTACCTTGCTGCTTTTCTCTTGCTGCTTTTAAGATCCTCTCCTTGTCTTTAATCTTGGCTAATGCAATTTTGATGTGCCTTGGTGTGTGCTTCCTTGGGTACAAATTCTTTGGGACTCTCTGAGCTTTCTGGACTTCCCGAAGTCTCTTTCCTTTGACAGACTGGGGAAGTTTTCCTTCATTATTTTTTCAAATAAGTTTTCATTTTCTTGCTCTTCCTTTTCTTCTTCTAGTACCCTATGATTTGGATATTAGAACATTTAAAGTTGTCCTGGAGGTTCCTAAGCCTCTTATCACTTTTTTGAATTCTTATTCCTTCATTCTGTTCTGGTGGACCATTTACTACTTCCTGCTGCTCGAGACTGTTGATTTGAGTCCCAGTTTCCTTCCCTTCACTGTTGGTTTCCTGTGCATTTTCCTTTATTTCATTCTGCATAGCCTTCACTTTTTTCTCTATTTTGTGGCCATACTCAATCAATTCTGTGAGCATCCTGATTACCCGAGGTTTGAACTCTGTATCTGATAGGTTGGCTATCTCTTGATCACTTAGTTGTATTTTTGTTTGTTTGTTTGTTTTTTGATCTTTGATCTGTTCTTTCATTTGGACCATATTTTTTGTCTCAGTAAGGGGCAGAGCCTTAGGTCTTCACCAGGGAAGGGCAACCTACTTTGCTCTCTTATGGCACTACATGTTGGGGAGGGGTCCAAGAGGGAACAGTGCTGCTTGCTGAGCTCTTGACTGGCTTTCAGTCACTCCCCCCACTACCCACAAGCAAATTGGGCCCTTCTGGTGTTGATTGCTGGGTGAGTGGGTTTGTGTATGTTTTAGGATGCTGTGGGCCTCTCCAACAAACTCTTCTATGAAGCTGGAAGTTTCCCCCACAGTCTCAGCCCACACAGGTGTTTTCAGTCAAAGGTTTGAGGCTTTATTTTCCCACACTGGGACCCTGGGTTGCATGATCTGTCTCGCTCCCCAGTTGTTCCTCTAGGTTTATCCACATGCAAATGTGGGACCACTGGCTCTGCCAGCCACCGCCTTGCTGAGAGTCCTCTCCACCCCCACTGCCAGTCTCTGCCCCTCCTACTGGTCTGGATGAATGTTTCTTCTTCAACTTCTTGGTTGCTGGACTTCTGTATGGTTCAATTTTCTGGTATTTCTGGTCGTATTTTGTTTTAAAATTTGTTGTCTTTCTTTTGGTTGTGTGAGGAGGCACAGTGTGTTTACCTTCACTTCCATGTTGGCCAGATGTCATTTTTACCTTTTTGATACCTATTGTTTCTGGAGTGGTATATCCTTTATTTGTTTGTGTAATTTCAAACACTGGCAATGTTAATGTTGTCATTTTCCTCCTGGTAATTATTAATAGGTGTTTATAGTATACTTAATCTTTTGTCTTTGTAGGTTTTCATTAGGTGTACTACTTTCTATTTCAATATTTTCTTTCCTTTTTAAATTATTTTTTATTTTACATTTTTTGTTTTTCTCTTTTATTAGCATTATCAGAAGGAAAATTAAATCACTGATTTTAGCTTTTAACTTTTCTGCTTTTCTAACATGCAATTCTTACTGCTGATTTTGATATATGTTTTACATTTTTAATCAGTTAATTAAATTTTATTCAGTTAATTGCATTTTCAAATTTATGTTCCAATTTTCTCTTTGAAACACAAACTTCTTAGAACTACACTGTTTTCATGCAGTTGCCAGTTTTCTCTTTATTTCTTTTTAAATATGTTTCTAGGTTAACTGTGATCAGATAATAATTTCTGAATAATTTCAAAGCTATTAAATTTATAGAGATTCTGTTCTGCAGCTAGTTCAGAAAAGACACCCTTAGCAGATGGGGACAATCTTACAGATGAACCAGAGACATTAAATGGTGATATTGTCCCCAAAGCCAGATTATGTGGGTTCAGGACACAGAAGAAGAAGTGTGTTCTCTCACTATCAAACTTCTTACAAAACGTTTGCTTCCTATGCTAGTGAAGTTGAACTTCGAAAGTTTGGAGTTCTTAATTCAAAAGGTGGTGCTGCTCAACAAGGGGGCATAGCCAGCTCTGTTGAATCCAAGATGAGACCATCACCTGGCCATCACCAAGCAGGGTTTATTCCATAGGCTTGCGTGATTACAGTGAGAGCATAAAGGACTATTTCTTTAGTCCTTTCCATGAGTTTCTTTTAGAAACTCATGGAAAGAAACAACTCAATACTTTCTTAGCAAAGAGTTAGTGGAAACTGCAGTTTTCATTTTTCTTTTTTTAATGAGAATTTACTGGTTTTGGATCACTCATTTGAGTAAAAGACCTGACCAACTGAGGTTCTATCTGAGAGTAGAGAAATATTAAATGAGTAGTAGATATCAATCATAGCCTATGATTAATTATAAAATCAAGAACTATAGCATTTTATTATATTTTCTCTTTGCTTATTATATGTTTATGTTTACTTGTCTTGCTAACTACCTTATTATCTTTTCTTTTGTTTAATATGTAAGTTGTTAGAGATTTAGTCTTTAGGTAACATAATAATCAATGGAATTGCTATAAATTTGATGCATGAATAATATAAACAGCAATGGCTACAGTGAATGTTAGGATTGTGAATTTCCTCATTTTGTGGAAATATATGAAGTGATTTTTATCAATGTAAGAAAGTTTGATAGTATGTAGAAAGTTATCTATAGAAGCTAAGTATCCAAATAGGTGGACAGTGTCATTTATCAATTCATTGATTCTCCACTCCAAATCCATTGTTCACTGCTTGCTCTGAGAAAAGTAAAATAAATATTGCTTTTGCTAGTTGGCACAATGTTAAATTTTGTCAACAGAGGCACTGGGGGACAATGATAGAGAATGAACTTTCTCTCCCTTGTTCTCATGTGCTCTTCTCATCAGTCACTGAGTACAGTTCAGATTTCTTTTGCTGTTTCTTTAGCACCATGCAACTTGGAAAATATGGCACCTTATAGAAGGCAGCTTCCCTCAGCACCCGCTAAAACAACATTGTGGCAGAGCGGCAGAACACGGCTCTGTGACTGACCTTTCTCAGTTCATCCAGCTTAGTTACTTTGTAGCATTGTCACTGGCGGGATACTTCCCTATGACAGACTTCTCCAGGGACCTTCTTAGGCAATTTTGCAGCAAAGAGCCACCAAGAGGACAGTTTCCAATGAGTTGTATGAACAACTTAGGACCTTAGGAAATGTCTTTGCTAATCATTGAGCTGTGGCTGTGTCCTTGCCAATTAGATCTGTATTTCAGTTTTTGGATCTGTTTATATGCAATTTCTCAGTCTTAGGGGGAGTGGCTGCTGCATACATCTGCTACTCTTATCTTCTTTAGATGTCCTGTTTTCTCTTGCTAGCTAACTTCCATTACTGCAATCTCCTCCTGATAATACTTGTGGCAGGTTGAAAAATTGCCCCTCAAATAACTGCATTGTAATTCCTACAACCTGTAAAAAATGTTACCTCACATCTCAAAAGGTACTCAGCATGTAACAGGGTGCAGCCAAGAGGGGGGCCCCCAAAAGGGAGTTGGAATGGGGCCCAGAACTCAGGGTGTCCAGGAAATATTAGAAAGACATATAAGATGTCCTCACCCCTTTCCCCTCAGGTGTGAGTTGGGGGAAGGGACAAATGGAGCAGGGCCATTGAGTTGTTTTGCATAGCAAGGGTTTTGCAGATAAACTCCAGAATGGTCATTTAACATATCTATAACCTTTAACTGGTTTCATAGATATGTTAAACAGCTGTGGCCATGCTCTGAGCAAGGGGGATGGAAAGGACTTCCCCCAGGACGTGACTGGGGGAGGAACCCTAAGTTAAAGCACCTGAGTGGGAGCTTGGAGAAGATTGGCTCCAGAAAATGAGGACACGCCTGCCCAGACTCATGATGGCATCCCAATAACCTTGGAAATATACGGGAATGCTGGCAGGTGTAACCGATTGTAGAAGGAGTGGGAAATAGGGCTGCAGGGGAGGTTTGGCGCCGGGATTTAAACGGAGATGCGGCAGCCATTAGAGAGATCCATGCGGTTTCACCAGAGAGCAGGGACCACAGCTCTATGAGGGAAAATCACCATGTGGCTTTAGCAGAGAATTGCCACTCGGCTTTGCCTGAGTGGAGACCCTCTCCTTTGCCAGAGGGAGAGATTCCACGTGGTTTCACCAGAGTGCAGACCCCTGCAGCTTTGGTGAAGAGGGAGAGCCACGAGGCTTTGCCAGAGTGGGGACCCCTTCCCCACAGCTTTGGTAAAGGAGGGACCACTCGGCTTTGGGGTGTTCCCTTTGGCTGCATGGCCTGGGAACAAGAGAGACTTTGCCTAGAAGAAGGGTGAAAGAACTCTTGCCAGTGGGCCATGAGAAGGTGCCACATGGCTTCAGATTAACCAGAGATCCTGCCTGGATAACGACACAGCTGAACGGTGTCATGAGCCTGGATCCCGGACGTGTGCTTCTCTTCCTTGCAAGCACGGTACCCTGACTTAGGGCAGAGGGAGATAGGAAGCACTGTGGGTGTCTGTGAGTATCCTAAAGGACTTTGATATTTTAATGGAGATGTTAGGTTGCTACTTTAACTCTGTATAGCATTAAATAAACATTTCCTTTCCTTTTCACAAGTCTCTGGCTTTGAGAGACATCTTTCAATAGGCGGCGGACAATAATGGACCTTCTGTTGCTCTGTAACAGTTTTTGGGGGCTCGTCCGGGATCTGAATTGCCTGTGGCAGACCAAACCCCTGAGGTGAGAAAGTGAGACTTTGGAAGTTTTTTCCCAGTCTCGAGAATTTTTCTGTTGTGCTGTAACATTCTCTGTCATACTCCTAGATGTGACATTGTATTTGATTTATGATCTTGGTCAAATTGAAGATCAAAATGAAAAGTTTTCATTTGATTTTCTCTACTGAAATGGTTCTTATCCCACATGCTAAAAACAAATACTAAGTTTTTACCAAAAAACAAATATGTACATTCAAATTTTATAGTTTCAGAGCAAGGAAAGACCACCATGTGGCTCTAGAAATGATGCCAAAACTCCAGTCACCTTTTAACCTCCGTATCATGTGCTCCCTACTCTACTGAAGGGAGGAACACGAAGATACTTCAGACCCATGGGTATTAATCTCAGCTGGAATCCTGTCTCCAGCAACTCGGAATGTCTGAATATTCAGATTTTGCCAGATACGGTTACTTAGATAAATGCTCATTACAGAGTTGAAAGCATCATAAACATACACATGAACTTTTATAATTTAATGTAAATAAGGTCTCTTCTTCAGACAAAGATTTACATATCCATGAACTGGTTAAACCACACAGACCAAGTGTAGCACAATAACTTCAATGGTGTGACTATCTTCAGATGGCTGATCATCCATTCTTAATTTTTTTATTTTGTAAATTAAATAATAGCCCTGTTGGGTGTTAATCTATTCTTTTTCTAAATTCATCATCTCTGTTAACCGTGTCTATAATTCTCTTTAGTCATGCTCTTCTGGCTTCCACTTTGACTTGAAACTCATTTCAGTAATTGTTCCTTCATATTTTCTGATAATTGAGCACCATGTTTTGGCCTCTGTTATTTCAAGATGCTGTGGTCCCTGTTACTAAAAGAGAGTCCTGTTGTGCAGTAGCACTTGTGATCATCAGCCCTGGCTTACACAGGGCAGCTACCACCACGATTCCTGTTGTTCTTGGTGCTCCTTCCTTAGCATACTTCTTATCTCCTTGATAGAGAGTCCTCTGTGCCCTTTTACGGACATTTTCCAATAGGATCACCAGCTTTGATTTTTGTACTAATATGCCCAATTATTGATCTCTTTCTCCAGTTCTCTGCTGTTGCAGTGCTGGTGTTTCTCCATCTTTTAAGGAGGCCACCTTTCCTGTTCCACTTCTCCTTCTTCCTCTTACTCATTTAGTGTGGATCATTATAAGGTTTGCCAGAGAGACAGAACCAATAGTAGATCCAATTCAGGCCAGAACGTGCTCCAGGAAATTTCCCAGATTCAGAAAGTAGGTGGCTGATGATGGTTGTAACCATGTATTGACAGTTGACCAGCAAGTGATCCCATTCTAAAATCCAAAATAAAATTTAAAGTCTGCTTCCAAATTCTGCAAGAGACTAAGAGAAACGGGATCAGTCAGAGGTAGAAAGTGAACTGAGAGCCAATTACAACATAGACTTTATTCAATCTTCATAAAAAGATGTGGAGCTAGAGTTGTCCCTAATTTGAGATAATGCAGTTAAGGTTTGTATATTCCATATTAGCCAGTCATTAGATATAGGCTTCCCCTGGATAAAGGATACTTCATTAAAAAGTATATTAAAATTACACACGAAAAGATGCTCAACTTCATTAGTCATAGGGTAAATGTAATTAAACTTACAATGAGATACCAGTACATACCGCAAGGATGCCTAAAATTAAAAAGGCTGACACATTGTTATCAAGAATGTGGAACAATTAAGAAATCATATATGCAGCAGTTGTGAGAGTGAATTTGTTCAACTGCTTTGAAATATGATTTGGTAATATCTACTGAAGTTGGGTAGATATGTTCTAGATGACTCAATAATTCTAGTGTAAGATATATGCCCAATAGAAATGTCTTCATATATTTACCAAAAGACATATATAAGGGAATGTGCCCAGCTACACTATTTATAATAACACCAAACTTCAAAGTGCCCTAAAACCATTCATCATCATTTGGGTGATAAATAAATGTTGGTACATTCATATGAATGGAAATCTGATTTAGAAAAGTGGGAATCAATGATCTATATCCATGCACAGTAAACTCATAAGCATTACGTTGAACAAAATAAGCCAGATAGAAATGTGTGCATAACATATAATTCCATTTTTAGGAAGTATAAGCAAGCCTATACTGTTAGAACATACAGGGAAATATGAGTGTCTTTTAAAGATGTGAAGAGGGGTGTAACCTCAGTGGCAATAGTACAAATAAAAGTTAAAATGAAACTATAGAACTATTTTTTACCTAGCAACTTGGCGAAAATCCTGAAGTTTGATAATATTTTGCTTTACATGAGAAATATATTGCTAAAAAAATGTAAATTTGGTGTAAATTGATACTAACCTTAGAGAGAGAGATATGCCCAATGTATGAAAATGTTATCTTTAGGTCAACATGTGTAAGCATCACCTACAGAGCTCATGACATATTAGATTACCTACAGGGCTCACTAGACCCAGCTCTGGAAATTTGGATTTAGTATGTCTAGGGTGGAAGTAAAAAAGTTCATTTTTAACAACCTCTCAAATATTATAATACTGTCTCAGGCTCAATTTGACTTATGAGAATTTATCCTATAGGTATGCCCTTGTGAATGATGTTTGTACAAGTGGAAAAGTACGAATGTTGAAGAAATCACACTTTGTAAAATGTTTATTGTTTAAAAGAAGAATAAATTCACATCACAAAGTCTGAAACAATTGAATGATGAAAAACTTTATATTAAAAAATTTCTTCATCCTGACCTTTACCAAACTTTTAGCCCCTTATTCCTCCACCTACCACACACAACACAGCAAAGCAAGTAATCATTGTTACTAATTTCTTCTGCCATCATTCATACACCATTTTTTTAAATAAAAGGAAATAAGTATGTTTTGTTTTTATCCTCTTTCCTAAACAAAGTCATGGATACCATAGAGAGGTTA